>JAUZNK010073328.1:0-13825 GCA_035046665.1 Euphysa ruthae | reverse complement strand
TAATACCATTCACATAACCAGCATTAATTTTTAAAAATTTGCAATGTATCTTTTTAATCAGATTTAATACGTCCTATATCTACAATCTGGACCCATTTAGATGTGTGTGGTGACGTGCACTTATGGTCATACGACAGCGAGACCCGTATATTGTTCTGTGGCCCAGCCCAATGATAGAAACTGTATTAAAATGCATCAAATATAATGTATTTAATGCATACCTTTGATACAAAATACTCCTAATCAGAAACTTGGAAATAAACATTCTTCCATCCCAGAGTTTAATTGTGGTGTGAAGAAAGAAAAATTCGTTTTCGATATGCAAAGCGAACATCACGTTAATTTATTCGTCATTAACTATCATTATTTTCAATCGGTCTAAAATATTCAAAAGCAAATTTCGATTTGCAACGAAAAATCATCGACGTCAGTCAATACTAAATTATACAAGTGTGCACGATGTTATTACATAACCCTGTCGAGTACACTAAAGTCCAACTACATGATCAAGTTACAGTTCAAGTCAACAAAACCAACTGTGGTCTCCATGTAACACCTGCTTATTAAACAGTTTTTTAATGGAAGTGTTCCTGATGACAGCGATGAGCAAATAATTGACATGTTGAGTAAAGATTTAACAAAAATTGTTGTAAACGCACTCGCAGTATGTATTGGAATTAATTAAAATATTACACACCACATCTTTATATTATTGATTTTTTGTCCACTTTTTTGTATATTTTTTTTAAGTTTTGACAAATTTGTTAATTTTGTTAAATAATTATGTTAATTAATTACTTTATTTAATTATGTTAATTAATTGTGTTAATTAATTATGTTATGTTGGTATTTGCTGTTTGAAACATTATTTTGCTAAAAAAAAACTAAGAATTTCGGGTATTTAATATTTGTACAAATTTTTGCGAAAAACCACCTGACTACCTACCAGTAATTTTAATAAGTGTTCGCAAAAATCATATAATACTCTTTAAAAAAACCACAAACTTTTTTAATGCTTTTCATATATCAACTCTTATTATTGCAGTGGGCTGATTTTGCTTCTTTTCTTACCTTTCTATTTACATCGTAAGGCGTCTGTTTTCAAGCTCAAGCTCTTTGTTTTGTATATTATCTATTATATTGCAACATACAATTTTTTGAACTTATATCAAATGAGAGATTACTATAATAAGAATAATTATAAAATTTTATTTTTTCTTCTTTTTAAAATTTTCATGGATCCTACTGCAGAAAGCAGTCGCGAAATTAATTTTCCCGGGTCACACTGCAGAAAGCAGTCGCGAGATTAATTTTCCGGGTCACACTGCGGGAAGCAGTCGCAAAATTCTTTTAAGCTGGCAGGCGAAAGATACAAAATATCAAGTAAAGTAAATATCTTTAATTCAAATTGGATAAAAATGTGCCGCAAATCTACTTCGTAAAGACTAATTAAATCCACTTTTAACTATATAAGCTAATAAATTATAATGAAAAATTTGAAAGTTTTACAAACCACAGTGGGCTTAATTTCTGCTATTCACTTACTGTTATTTTTTGAGACTCTTTAGCAGTTTATTCCAGGCCAAAGCAGCATGAAAAAAAAGAGGGTTAAGGTTAAGAAAATTTAGTAACTTATAGATTTCAAGCAATGGGTTTTCAATATTTTTATTGTATTATTAGTGTTTAAATGATATAAGAATCAAGGCCTTTTCAAATAGAATTGAAGTGTAATATAGTATGACTCATTTGAGGAACATTGATAAGAGCATTAGTTGTTTTATTGCAAAACTTCCAAATCAAGAGACAGTAACTATGTATCGAAAGTATAAAACAATTTTGATTTATTCAATCTGTCACGCACTTTATTTAAGGCGCTTGCACATTGATTCACTCAAATACATATTTCAGTAAAAAAGTAAGATTGCTGTTAAGAGTTACACCGAGAAGCTTAACTGTATTAGCGTTTGTTATGGTCGAGTGCTTTCTGTCATATGTAAAAGAATTAAATAAGACATGCTGCATGATTTTTAAGCCCACAGAGAAATTTAGAAGCTTAGTTTCGAAGAGCTTTAACTAGCTTATATTTATTTTTAACGGTTGAATTGCTAAAGTAAGATTTCTCGATAGCAATCAGAATTGCAGCATCCATTGACAGTAAAAAAATATGGATTCCATTTAGGATTTTTTAGTCCCTGCGTTATAGCATTGAAATGTTAATCAAAAATATTAGCATGCTCATTATTATCTAAGATGACTTTGTCATTTTCAACTGTTATAATTCTTTCATTAAAAATATTATTCTGTTTAAAAGTCTTCCAAAATGTTTTTGGTCACAAATTTTTGATTAGTGAATACAAAAAAGTGTTTTTTAGCTCTGCCGTTTAAAATTTTTAACGAAGTTTCTATGAGTTTTAAAGTTATTGCATTGCAAAATTATTTAGATATATGAGGGATATTAATGAAAATTTGTCTTTATTAAAATCGCTGTAAGGTGTATATGTAAAACGTTTAGGTGCAAGTTTACAAATGCCGATTTAAGCAACGTTTAGGTTAATGATTGATTCCCACATAGACCTCTGTATTGGAAAGATCTTTTTCAGTTTGTGATAAACATTTAAGCTGAAAATGAAAATATATAACATACAAGGGTGACTAGCTCCTACACTCAATAAAAGTTAAGATGAAAAGGTATCATATATAAGGGTGATTTAAGATACAAATATATGATATGCAAGGTTGACAGGTTCTTACAGTCAGGAAAAATTAGGATGAAAATAAATAATATAAATGGTGACAGGCTCCTATAGTCAGGAAAAGTTAACATGAAACTATATAATATATAAAATTGACAGGTTCCTACAGTCAAGAAAAAGTTGGGTGGAAAAAAGGCTTTTTTAGCATAGTCAGGAAAAGTCAAGAAATGTCAGGAAATTGAGACTGCAACAAAACTTAAAAATATAAATTAAATTTTTGAAAATTTAAAAATTTGAAGTAAAACTGTTTGTTATCTTAAATCAGATAAATTTTCACCGTTTTGAAATCTGAATGAAAAAATCTAATTGGTCTAGATATGAAATTTTTAAACTAATGTAATTGGCAGTTAAAATCATTCATGAAGCTGGTGGATTCATTTTTGGTCCGGTAATGGATAAACTCCCTGGTAATGAAAAGCATTTCAGAATAATCCATGAGGGTTGTATTGCTGATAAGATGCACTAAGTTGCGCATCCAATACCAATTGATCTAAATTTCTTGAAAATATACGATACTATACACCAAATTAAAACTCCCAGGAAAAATTTGAAAACCGAAGATAAAATGGCACTCTTCAGTGTATGGACCCTTATTAAATCAGAAAATACCTGTTTAACGGAATTATGTAAATTTAATTTATAAATAGGAAAAACTTGATATAAGCAAATTCTCTAAGAAATATTTTGAAGGAAAGAATACATTTGGTAATTACCTTTTAAATTTTAAAATTTTTTTGTACGGTTGGAACATTGTAATAAATCTGACACTGCACCACTTGAATGACCCTGAGAGAGGCAAAACTCCATCCAAAATCGACGCAAAACAAGATTTTCTTCTGAAAATGACCTCTGCAATAAAATCAATGAAAAATTAGTAAAGGAATATCACAGCAAATATTATAATCTTTTAACATAAAGAAACCTTTAGACGCAAGAATTAATTAAGTTATCCCACGCAAAATTTTAGCGTTTAGAGGAAATGTTTATTTACCGCTGTTTATCTGCAGGCATTTACTTTATTACATGCCAGTAATTCAACAATAGTTTGACTATGCAGCGTTTGAAACTCAAAAATAAGTTGGGTGTCTCAAAATTTCTTGCATCATATGCCGTTTTTACTTATATCGGTGCATATTTAGCAATTTTTAGGAGTTTATAACGTCACTCAATAGAAAATTTCTTTGATATTCTGAACTAATCATTGGAATCCTCGTCCAAATAAACAAAAAGGCAAATTTTAGCGTTGCTATTTGATGTCGTTGCTACATATTATTTTACAGCCCACTTTAGAGTGATTTGTGGGGTCACAAACAAGCACAAAAACTTTCACTGTGAAAAATCATACTCCACAATTATATTCCTTGTCCAGATAAAGTTATCTATATAAAACCTATAGCCTATGGAAGTGTTTCTTGCCATTTTAACCGTTTTCTCCGTATTTCAGTGGGTATTTTCAGCGTTTTTTAAGCTCTTTGATGGACCAAGAAAATAAGATTTCGTAGTTCTAACTATGAAGTTTTTTTTTCCAGATAAATTTACGCATAACAAACAAAAAGTAATAAAAAGTGTGTAAAACTAAAGTTTTTACTTAAATATACCTTAAAAAAGTGCACCAACTTCACCAAGCAAAGGTGTCATAAATGGCCTCGGAATATTTATATTTGTTTGATAATTCAAGAAACAAGTTAATACAGTATAAATCTGTCTTCAAAAATCAAATATACATATGAATATAATATGAATGCGTTCTGGAATCATTTGAATGGAATTTCTAGTAATTGTGTTCTGTTGCCTGATTCCTGCCTTTTTAGCATCAGCCAAAAAGTAAATCATGTAAAGCTTTGCTGCCAAATTTTTTTTTATTTTAAAGTAAATAAGTCTGCTCAGACTTTACAAAAAAAGGTATGGAAAAAAAACTACCGTTCAAAAATTATAACACTTTGACAATTTTTTCATCCAGGTATTTCACCAGTCTGTCGCAAAACAAAGAAAAGGCAAAAAAACTTTGCAGAATCAGCTTCTGTTGTTAGGTGTATTTAGCAAATATTTCTTCAAAAATGTTTGTGAAAGTGGGTGTTTGGTAAAGTGTATGCTTGTTAAAGTGGATGTTTGGTAAAGTGTATGTTTGTTAAAGTGGGTGTTTGGTAAAGCGTATGCTTGTTAAAGTGGGTGTTTGGTAAAGCGTATGTTTGTTAAAGTTGGTGTTTGGTAAAGCGTATGCTTGTTAAAGTGGGTGTTTGGTAAATTTTGATGTTCGAATACTAATGATACAAATATAGAGCAGAAATTTCAATTCTGCTAAAAACTGAGTACTATTCAATAGAAATATTACCATTTTCCTACGAATTTAAACTGTTTTGTAGGGATGTACTATTTTCGTTCCAATAGAAAAAATGCTCTCAGTAATTTTGGTCCTTACTTGGAAAATAGTGGTCTTTAGTACATTTAGTTTATTTTTCGTATATCGAATTTACTGATTAGTAAATTCGATATACGAAAAATCAAAAACCCATCTTTATTTAAAACTAATTTGTTTTATGTCTAAAATTTTGAAATACTAAAAGAATTTTACAGGTTTTTGTTGATGAGCGACAATTTATGACTTATTTCATTAGAGTTCTAACAAACTCCTACACCCATTAGAGTCTCCTAGAAACAGAAGTGGTCCCTGTTAAAAAATGGCCATGTTTTCTTTAGTTATGTTTTGGTCATAATTTGAAATTTTACAGAACCATGAAAAAAGTTCAGCTTTGTCATGTTTAGAAATTTTGCTATTCAAGCATAGTCAGCAAAATGTTCGTGCACAGCGTAATAATTAACGTAATAATTTCTTTAATCAATCATTTTCATAGTACTATGAAAATTGCTCAGCTGAGGATCTTCCCGTTAAACTCCCCGCGTCAAACTCCCCCGTGGTGGATTCCCCAGGAAAATCCCAAAAAGTCTCATCCACCGTTGTAAACAGAATGTGAATTAATAAAAACAAAAGCTTAGAGAAGCCACCAAACAACGCAAAATATCCTATCGTCTGTTGCAAATAGTTTCCTCGAAAATTTTTTTCAATTTTCTCTAACTTTATGTTTTTTGTCATCTTTTTGTAGTACTTAATAATGTAAAGAAAGAAAAAAAAAATCTAATGTAAACAGTAGCTGTTGCGTTCATGCTTTAAAGCACCAATTGAAAGATTTTCTGTTTCTGTTACGTCACTCTGCCTTTTTGTAATCTATGACGTTTTATTTTTAAAATCTACTAGTAGTGTTGATTTTTTGACGTTGTCAAACTTTTTTATATAACACGTTATTACACGAGCTCTCCCAGTAAAAGTTTCGGGGATTGGACCTAGGGACGAGCACGGACGTGTCGATTTTATATAGGCTTATAACGGACCGTTTAGAGGTTTTCTTCATAGAATAAATTTCTTTCTTCTTATATTGAAAATTACATCCAAAAAATTTGTTTGGGAGAGGTTTATGTCGATTGTAATTAACATTACCTCATTTTTGAAAGTGAAAATGACGTTTTTCCATCTTTCATTTTTTTAATAATTTCGTGTTTGTTTGGCTTTGAAAATTGTTGTTAAAAACTAGTCACGATGAAGTTGGACGTGACCTTTATTTAACAAACTTTCTATCTAGTTTAAAAAAATAAAAGCCGACACACTTTAGAAAATTACAAACGCTATTTGCCTTTACGTGAAATTAATTAATTAAAATTAATCAAATTAATTAATTAGCCAATTCTTAAACCTTTAATGCAATACTTGTGAGAAAGGAATACGCTAAAGATTCATTTTCCCTTATTATGTAAATGAATGAGACAAGATTCTTCTAGCATATAACTAACGACTATTTATCTTTCCAAAAAAAACTTAACTTAAATCTATCAGACCAAATGCAGCTGTTGTTTTAACTTACATGCGCCCAAAAAATTTCTCACCCGTTTAAGACTAAACTCCATTCACGCCTCAACCAACACCTTGAATGAAATTTTTATAAAAAATTTAGCTATAATTTAGAGCGCGAAAGTACAACCTACTATGTGTTGCATTCTCTCTTTTATTCTTCCCACCGAAAAACTCTCTTTGACAGTCTAACAAACATTGATAGTTCGATACCCAACCCGCCTAAAGTTAACTTTGGTAAATCTTCTTGACGGAAACAGCAAAATTCAATCTGCTCACATAAGTGCTGAAATTCTCATCTATACCTATCGCTTTTATTAAATTTAAGAGTCCTATAATTTTTCTTTTTTATTTTGTAAATGTTACTGTTGTTTATTTTTTTAAGATCATCTAATTTCCGGATTGTATTTATTTTTTATTTCCGTCAGTCCAACTTTTGAAAACCTTTATAAGAGTTAGGGTAGTATAATTTCGTACAGTATTGTATTATTCGTGTTGTGCTTGTGTTTATGTATTTTATAAAAACAAATAAGTAAAAAAGGCTGCTTAAACTTTTTAGTTATTACGAGCCGATAACGATGTCGAATAGCATATTTTCTTTTTTTACACATGATGTAGAATTTTCAAACAATAGTCATTTTTTACCTTAGTGATTCCATCAACCTGTTATCAATTTCGCCGAATCTAGAGATTTATCGAGACTCCCCAGTAAAAATTAACCATGTCTAATTTTTACGTCTGTTTGTAAATTCTTATACTAATCTCGTATATTCGAATGATTTCCACGTTGTTGAAAAAACTCATTTCACTATTTCTTTCATGCGCTTCTTGTTTAATACACCATTGCCTGACTTTTCTGGATTAATGAATCTACATTTTAAATTTCTAGAAAGTTTTCTTTGTGGTTGTATACTTCCATTTTTGAATCAAGATTTAGTGCTTTTGCGACTTTGTCTTCATGTCTATTGATTTTTCGCCGAATGATTATTTTGTGTATGCAGCATTTTTGTATATTTTTATAGCAAAGTAGTTTTTGATTTCTCATTAAATTTTATTCTTACGTCGCAAGTTTGCAGGTGGCGAAAATTTTTTTTCTAAGTGCAAAAACAAAGCAGCTACAAAAAAAAAAAAAAAAAAAATAAAAAAAATCACCAAAAAGAAACCGCCCTTTCTGAGCTGAAATACGAGGTGTTCGACTTTAATATTTCATTTAGAATTGCATCACATATTTTTTTTTGCTTAAAAACCTGGCTCATGAACCTGCAATTTGTACCTTGCAGAAATAGTTTGTACCTTAGCGCATAAGCTAAAGGGCTACCTAATAAACAAACAGCAATTAGTTTACAAAAAAAGTGTTGCAATAGAAACAAAAGCTCGTTGCTATCATCAAAATAAAAATAAATCGTGTTATAGAAGTTATTTTACAGGTATTAAGTTATAGGATTTTTTTTTTAAAGAATTTTCAACATATATTTAATGCATAGCTTAAAGATTATTTTATGCAAGAAAGTTGGAGTTGCTATATTTGCCCAAGAATTTATGTTATACATATTGGAAAATCATCTTGTCATAAAAGTAATCTGTGACTATTCCAGATTCTACATTAATGAGATGTTAAACAACAAAACCGAAACAAGTTTCTGAGGTTGACACATTAAACCTTTGGGTTGGGTGGAGCACTATGTAGGATTTATGAGTTGGCGATTGTTTTTAGCATAATATAAGCTTACGACCTTCGTAAAGTTTTAACACCGGGCTAATATTATCATGACCTCTTTCAAGAGCCTAGAAATTACAGTATAATTACTTATATTACCAGGAGTAATTTTCTCTGCAAATTTATTACTTTTATAAGTATTCTGTGAATGCTTATATTGAAATATTCTTTTGAATTCATTTATAATAGATATGAGGCATAATATTTGATTGTAGGTTGTTAGGTTTTTCTCTTCTAATATCATTTTCATCAAGTCATCAAGTTAGCAAAATGTCTCTTTTTGAAAAATAAAACCCCGCAGCTTTTTCGATAAATTACGGTATCATACCCTATCACGGTGTTGTTCTACATCCTAAAGAATTTACAAAGTTGGTTAAAAGTATTTTGATTTGTAAATAATTCTTAGATTTAAAATGAGCTTTAAATTTGCAATTATACATAAATCATGAATGTTTTTGTTGCTTTAGATTTGTTTTTAATATAAAAACGTGCAGTGATGGGTGTCAGTTTCTAATAATGAATATGGTTTCACAAACCCCGATAATTATCGATTTCTGTGATAAAAATAATCATAAAACCATGTTTCGTTCCAACATAAATATAGAGTTTCAATCAAAAGACATTTTTCAAATAACCTTTACATATAATTACGACTTTCGTTTGCTTTTATAATAATTCTCCGAGTTCACAATATCTAATCACCATGGCGACAATTTATCACTTCACAATAAGCAAATATTGTATTTCATAGTTTCTATCAATCATAGATTAAAAGTTTCCCAATAAGCCGATACTTTCGTCAATAGGAGTTTAAAATTTATTCGAAACTTATAAAATCACACCTCTTCGAAAGTTATATAAAGAAGATATGGATATAGGTTTGCATTACGTTAGTGCAGAGTATGATCATGTATATGCAGCAACAAATAAGCATTTGCGAAAATTGCCGTGGAAAGTTTAAAGAGGTGAGTGTTGACTAAATTTAGTTAAACCCATTTTCTCTGGTTACATAATACCTAAAATTTATTAGAAATCCATGATAAAAAGGAAATCCTAAAACTGAACTAAAAAAATTTTAAAGCATAGAACTGCAATATGCACTTTGCGAACCACCTTAAATTCAGTTATCATTTGCTTCTATGTTATTGTTTTATGGGATACTTTATTACTAGCTTATTCTATTTGGAGAAATTTTTTGCCATATCAAATCACTGGGTTTGAAACTTCAAATACATAAATGTGATTTTAATTTTTTGTTTAAATTAACGAAAAATTTTGATGGAGTCAACATTCACATAAAAATTCATTATTTTTCAAAATAAAATCTAAAATGACGACTATTAGCGCCTAAATTCATTGTAAATTAAAATAAAGGAAATCCTAGGCAAATCCCTATTTTTTCCAACGCTTTATCTTTTCATTTATTGTTTATCTTTAAAAATTTTACTTCCGTAAATTTTTTTATTTGAAAGATATAACTAGACTTGGAATGAAGCCCACCAGACCCTAAAAGAAAATTTTAAAGGCGATTACCAACAAATTTTTCAAAATTTCCTATCAGATGAGTAAATTGATATCAAAGGCTAAATTTTGGGTATTTTAACTGTTTATTTTATGATTTATGGTTTATAAAAGTTTCGGTCTTTCAAACACTGCATCCTATCTTACACGAGCTAAATTAAAAAGAGTAATTCAGGCTAAGTATAAACTTAAACTAAGCTGAACCTTAATACTGAAACGATGAAAAATTAGATAACCAGAATATATTCATTCTTAATTTTTTAGCTGTTGTCTGTTAATTCAAATTGGAAAAAAGATTACGATGAACTCAATGAAAAATTCGAAAACAAAAATGACGACATAAAACTTTATAAACACAAAATCAATCTTCTCGAGAAAGAATTATTTGATATTAGAAATAAATTGCGCACGCCAAGGAATGACATTGATACAAATTATAATATTGACGATATAGAAGCTTTTAGACAACAGGTGAGGTTTTACGTTAATAGTTAATAAATATGTCTTTATTCTTCGTTTAGGTCCTAGAGGATCTTAAACAGAATTTTCATCGTTTTCAAATAGAAAATACCCAAGTTATAAAGTTTAAATGTGCATAGATTTATAACAACTCAGTTTCACTCGAGGATTATGTAAACACGTAATATTCTGAATGAATCACGTTATATTCTGAATGACGTATTATACTTTTTGCTGAACTGACAAGAATTGTTTAGAAAATTCAAAGCGGCTTAAGCAATGAAAAACACCTTAAAAATATTTTATGCGGTAATCATGAATGAGTCAAGTTCGTTCTTTCATAATTCTCACACCGAAAAAGATGTCTTGGTGATATATTTTATTTTTTCACACTGGAGAAAGTACTTGAGTGCAATATTATTTATTTTTGTATGTCTCACACTGAATCAGATGTCTTGGTGTAATATTTCATAAACTCTCACACAAGGAGTTTTTTCTTTTTGGGTGCATTGTTTTGAATTTAATCAAAAATGTGAAACATTAATTGGTCTTTTTTATATAGAACATATATTACGAATTTAGGACACAGGACGAGGACAGACATACATCATCTAAATTCAGCTATATTATGTTGCCCGAAATTAGATGGTGGTTTCACCGTAAACGCAGTCATCAAGTATGCTCGAACCACATACCTTTTCACTACGATCTCAGTAGTTCGGCTCCTTAGACCACTGCGCCAATTATCCGTAAATTATTTGATCTAAAATAATATAATATTTGTTCTCTTTGCTTTAGATTATCATTTACAAAGAAGATTTTACTTACGCCCAAAAGGAAGTAGAAAAGCTAAATGCTCAGCTTTCTGAACTAAAAATTTATGAAGAAAAAACTGATCAAAAAATAGGCTCATTAAATCTACAAAATGAAATATTAAAGAAAAATTTAGGCAAGAGTAACTCTGAAAAAGAACACTTATTATCAGAAATTCGTAGGATATATTCAACCTTTGCAAACGTTGCTTCAACATCAACGCACGTTTCATCCTACAGTAACAGTAGTAGTAGTAGTAGCAGCAGTTTGAACTCTTTTGACGTCATTGCACGTGGCAGTATCGAAAATTCTCATAAACTTAGAGATTGTACTAGGCGTAACTTAGACTTGGCAGATGAAAGTATGAAAAGTGATGGCCAAATAAATTTTAAAAGCATTTCAAAAAATTTTTAACAGAATATATTTATTTATTTATTTCATATTATTTATTTATTTCATATTATATATTGGTATTCAATGACCGTTTCGATGTATATGCTAATAAAGAAAATGTGGGAATCAAACTAGCCATAAGAAATATGAAGGTGTCCTTGAGTGCTTTTTCAGTCTTTTAGGTGAATTTAACTCACTCGATAAACGAAAATTTTATGCTCTTGTTACAAAAAAATTGTGAAAATTCCCAGCTGATAAATTCCCACCCCGGAAACTCTCTAACGGGAAATTTCAACCTGGTAAGTTCCCACTTAGAAAATAACCACTAGGAAAATTCCAATCCAGATAACTCCCACCCAAATAAATTTTCCATCCTGTAAATACCCACTAATATTTCCTAAAATTTTTAAAAACTTTTTGTTTGTTTTGAAACAACATGACTAAAATAGTTAATAATATTTCTTGTTTTTTAAAGAACAATTTTAATCCAAAAGATATACATTTTTATCTTTGAAAAACAGACCATTTTTTTAAATTTTTTTATTTAAGCTTGTATGTGGTTCCAGCACCATAAGACGACAATTGCAATTTTGTTGATTAGGTCAAATAATATAACTGTATTTTTTTTTTTCATTGTTTTTCTTTTTTTATTTTTTTTTTTAACTCAGGTCAAGTATATAATAGACTACAAACCTGGCTCGACCCTACAAATTAGAAGGGACATAAAGGCGTGCTCATCATCAGATGATAGTTTGCACCAAGAAATCCTTTAATCCTAAAATACATATACATTATTTTGAATAGAAACCGCGGTTGTAGCTAATTTAAGAGAATCTATGGCTGTAGATAGAATTAGTAGTAGAATAAAGTTCCTCTTTAGGAAGGAATTGAAAGGCACATTTTTTGTGCGGACTTCCTGTAATACCCTTATACGACAAAGTATGTACTGCCTGGTAACTTAAAATTAAATTATTAAAAGTAAATTAAAAAAAAAAAAAAAAAATCTTTACGAATTTCGTGTTATGAAAAGTGAAATTCATACGTTCCTATCTAAGCGTTGGAAACATAACAGTCTAGGAATTCAATTACAAAAATTTTCCCTTCTATGATATAAAGGTTTCAATAATTTTTATGTGTTAGTGCGTATTAATTCTTTTATTTTCTACCAGATTACAAGAAAGGTATCTAAATTTACTAAATAATTTTGGTAACCATCTCGAAAAGGCTATTGCAAAGTTAAACAACTCTCTAGATCGCATGAAATTCAGCCAAAACAGAACCTATCGCTTAAAGAGCCGAATTAAACGACATAAATTCCAAACTGTTGCAAATATTACCGAACAAAATGAGATATCTCGAAAAAAAGTAGCAACGTTGCTTTAATATGTAAAATTAATGCAAATATTGGTGGTAATCTATTTAATTTTTAAAGTTGGTAATGCTAGAGCAGTCTCCACCCAAATATTCATTTTCGTATTTTTTTTGTACTTGAGACTTTCATATAGACATTATGATAAGCATACCGAGGGAACAGTTTAAGGAATACCAAAACTGAAATTTATTGTTTAATTCGATCAGAAGTTTGAAAACTATTAGGAAAAATTCCCCTTTAAATTTTGTAAAATGCCGGGTATTCATTGTTTATGACTTGAAAAAAAAAACGGTTATGTCCTAAATTTAGGAATTTTATTTTTTAGTCATGGCAAATATCATAGTACCATGGTATGGCTTAATTTTCAATTTTACTACGATAGATTGGGAACACAAGAATATTTTCTGATTTATAGCTCCGACGATTTCGTCGGAGCTATAAGTTCAGAAACTTTTCTAAATATTCAGACTATTTTTAACTATCATAGCAGAAACTAGAAACATCACAAACAAATGGGTAAAGAATCTGTTTGTTCCTAATTAACTCCGTGACTGTTTGCCTGTGTCATTGTTTCAATCAAAAAGTTATGATTTAATGTTATGAGAAAACCAAACTTTAACGGTACAAAAAATTATTTTTTTGCAGATGACTTTGTTTATATGCACCATTTGCAGAGAGTTTCTGTGGGCAATCAAAATCAGCTAACACGTCAGGTACTTCACGAACAAAAATGCCAGATTTTACACTCAATTCAAAAAACTTCTCATGCTGTCCGAAATATTTTCTTATATATGCATTTCTTGTATTATAATTCTGTCACTTTAATAACAGCATATTATAACAGCATCTCCTACTTGTAGCGTCAGGATATTAAAACTTCTTTTCCATAATATATA
>JAUZNK010073317.1:0-13825 GCA_035046665.1 Euphysa ruthae | reverse complement strand
GTAAAATACCTCGGATGCTTATTAGATCAAACCCTGAGTGGAAAGACAATGGGTCACTATGTTTTAAATAAAATTAAATCCAAACTTAGATTTTTATATAGAAAACAATCTTTCTTCACACCAGCCTTAAGGCGTGCTCTATGCAATTCTCTGATTCAACCTCATTTTGACCATGCGTGTTCTGCCTGGTATTTAGGCCTCAACAAATCATTTAAAACCCGTTTGAAATATGCACAAAATAAATGTATACGATTTTTTTAAAATATGAATAGTCGTGCCCATATTGGTTCTGAGCAGTATAGGGCAATAAATTGGTTGCCTGTTGATATGAGGGTTAATCAGGCTATTGCTGCACACGCATTTAAGTTCTGCAATAGACCCAACTTAAACGTCATGTCTGAAATCTTTAAAATTTCCGAAAATAGAAAAATCCCGTTACGAAACAGCTATCTAAAGCTAGATACACCCTTTAGAAAATCTACTATGGAAAAAATTGTTTGTCATCAAAAGGTCCCATTATATGGAACAGGCTTTCAAATGAAATGAAATCAATCACAAACTATAACGTATTTAAACATAAAATCAAGGAGACATTTCTTACCTCTTTAGATATAGTTGGTAGACCTAATAAATATAGATAATTCAAAATAAGAATTTTTTAACTATGCTTCGGTTTAATCTGTTTTTGTGTGTGATGTATAACGGGACCGCAATGGAAATATTGTTGTGACAAACAATTTTTGTACCCATCCTTGCCACCATTTGTTTTTATGCTAGTGTTCTTTTATTATTATTCTTTTTTTCTTTTCTGTTGTCTTGTGATTTTCATAGCTAATGTATATTTGTTTGTGGCAGAATAAGTGCTTACTTACTTCCTTACTTATCTTCTAAAATAAGTGGCAGGTTTTTTAACAGGACTAGAATGTGAACCGTTTACAAAGATTTACAGTTTTGGGTTTCAATCCGAAAAGAAATTTTTTTACTACACAATTCCGGGAAAATAACATTTCAACTTTTTAGATCTCACGCGTACAAGCGTACATGTTAACGAGTACGTGTATGTTAAAGGTTTTTTGTATACAATCATTTAAAAAATATTATCATTTTTCATTTTCTGAAATTGACATTTTAACAATAATTTTAGCCATAAAACAAAATTGTATGTAATTTTTTTGAAATTTTTAAACATAAGATAGGACACTAGTTTCAAAGACTTATTCTCAAATTATTCATTAACATGCAATTTTAAGAAGATTAGAGAATTTTCATTTATCTAGATAAATCCAAAAAAATTTAGGAGGTATTTATTTATTTATTTTCTTTTTTTTTTTTTTTTTTGCAAGAGAAAAAAAGCAAGCGTAGCGAGATTTACAGCTGTAGCGTCCAAGTGAGCTGGCCCTTAAAAAAATTCAATTTTTAATTAATTTTAACACAACAGACTAGATAAAACCAAGACACGATAGGCGGAGTTTGCAGTAGACCAGAAATAGACTTGGTTGAAGCCGCACGAACGAAAAGCGAGGCAACAATACACAATTTTCCGGCAAGTGCCTACGTTTTAGGAGAGTTGACCATAAGTGGGAAATAGTTAAGAGCAGATGATTTACTTTTTGTTTGAGAAAAAGTTCATGTTTCTCAAGCAATGCGAAATTTTAATCAAATTTATAAGCAAACTTTGCCAAATGAGTTGACAGCAATTTTTTTTTCGACCTAGGTAGAGATAATATTTATATCTTTGAAATATTCACGCTAGCAACTGCAGTGTTTTTGAATGCTGATATTATTCGCACTTCAGAAAATTGAGTTCTTGCTCATCCTTATACCGTTCTCAGTAGTTAATTCTCGGACTATTCCCAATATTGATTTCCCATGCTTATGGCAGATATAAGTCAATCTTTCAATCTTTGGTTCCTGCTTCTGATGTTGATCTTACTGTCTCAATCAAGTTGTTCGCAGGAAGTTATCAGATCTTCAGAGTTCAATAGTTTCAAAAAGGGTCAAGATTGATTTTAATTTTCCCAGTGCGTCTCAATAATCCCTAATCTTAAAAATACTGTTAAAGAATCTTCAACAAACAATGAGTAATTCACTAAAAAAAAAAAGTTCTATTGACAATGAATCCAACAAAACAATTGATGTTAGTAATATTACAAATACCTCTCATGATAACCAACAGCTTGAAATTTTGTATAATAGTCCTGAATTTGCAAACCTATAGAAATATAGGAAAGTAAGCTCTTATATAGGGTTGATAAATAAATGTATTGTGTGTTTTGAGACTAGAGCATTATTCCACGCTTAAATTTTCCCAACACTATTCCTCAACGTTCTGGTTCCATTATATGGAACAGGCTTTCTAATGAAATAAAATCAATCACAGACTATAACGTATTTAAACATAAGATCAAAGAGACATTTCTTACTTCTTTAAATATAGTTCGTAGACCTAATAAATATAGATAATTCAAAATAAAAGTTTTTTAACTATGCTTTAGTTTAATCTGTTTTTGTGTGTGATGTATAACGGCACCTCAATGGAAATATTGTTGTGACAAACAATTCTTGTGCCTGCCTATCCTTGCCACCATTTATTTTTATGTTAGTGTTCTTTTATTATTATTTTTTTTTCTGTTGTCTTGTAATTTTCATAGCTAATGTATATTTGTTTGTGTCAGAATAAATACTTACTTACTTATTTACGAGACTTTGTCAAAGTTCAAAGTTCATATTAACGAGCTGCTTCAAAATATTGTAAAAATATGACCATAATTATTCCTTGGGGAAACATAGGTACATCTAATATTTCTTACAAGTTAATATAAGCATTATTACATTATGAAAATAATGTGTTTAGTTTTAAATTTCATACGAACAAATATATTGGGCTTTAGTATCCTTTACAGGAATTTAACTGTTGATCCTTTGAAATCAGTTGTTTTGAAAAAAAATGCGTATTATGCGTGAACGAAGCTAATTTTATGAGACAATAAAATGTAGTTTCCATTGCACTATTGTAATTAATTCATTATGTTTTTTTAGCGATGCTGATCCCTGCCAGTTTTTGCACTTCTCCTACTTTTAGTAGCACAATTGGTTTTCATCATATAAACGATAGATTACTGCGTTTTTACTGGACCATGGGCGATCGTATCTAATATATTAGAGAAAAAATTTCATGAATTTATAATTACTAGTCAAATTTTATAAAATTGGAATTAATTTAGAATTGATTGAACACATTGCAATGCACATTTTTACTAGCTATCTTGAAATTCCTACTTTGCTACCTTGCTACATATAAGTTTATGCAAAAACAAATATTGTAAAGCACAAAAGTTTTTTAAACTGACTAAAAGGCGAAAGTTTCATTAACCAAAGGTTTTTTCGATTAAATTTGGAGTTTATTTCAAGGTGGTAAATACGGTAATGATGTACTTTAAATATTATAAGAGGAATACGAAAATTCTTTTAGTTAGTAACAGCAAAATTAAATTATCGTATTTGAATCATTTTATACACAAATTAGTTTAGCACTTTTTTAAAATATAGTTATGCTAAAAGCAAAAACTTGAGAAAAATTTAAAAAACATTACTACTCATGAATATGATAGCAAAGCAGTTATGTGTGTGATAGAAATGCTTTTCTTTGTTTTCACCTTATTGAGTTCCAAAGTATAGTTGGCAACCAAACTAATAAATCTTTGGAGTTCTTTAAAAACACTGTTTGATCAAGTAGCGTTTTTAGGAATAAAATAAAAGGAGTATGGTGAATGCTGGAAAACGGGAAGCTGCTATACAAATGGAAGATTAAGCTAATTTTGGCAGGTATACGTTTGGCCAAGGTCCAGCTTTTATAGCCCAGGAGATTCATTATTATCACACTACCACTATCATTGCATAGTGAATCGAATGTGGCAAATCGAAGAAGGCATCACATCATTCCTCTATATACCAATGTGCAAAGCTTCACAGAAGTGACATTCTGAGCTATAAATAAGATATCTGGAAGAGCCATTTACTGTTCAAAAGATAATGTCTGAAAATTTGAAGCCTGGGTCGGTTAAAAAATTTTTCTCAGTGTTGTTTGGTACTGACCGAAAGGAAACAACGTCTAGTAGACTATAGTTTGGCAAACGCTGTATATGACTGTTAAGGAGAAACGTTATTGACCGGAAAGCATCTTTCTTTAACACTTTCTGTTAAATCGATGACCTGAAGTAAATCTATGGTATCGATATGAAATAGATTTGGTCAAGGTGCCGGTAATGAAACAGTAGGTAGAATAAAATGGGTTTGGAGAGTACAATAACAAGAACAGAATCCTTGATACCAAATGGTATTGTGAAGAAGCCATCTCTCTGCGCAGGTTTAGCATGAGATAATTTCGACATTAACGTTCAAACACTATCACGAGCAGGAACAAATCACCATGCTTATGGCATATGTTACAAAAATGATACAATTGATCAGCCATGCAACGCCGAAACAGCATTTACTTCGGATATGAATGTGAAGACCGAGATAATGCGTATACACTCACTAATGAAGAAAGTTCCGCATGTCAATCTTTGAGACCTTAACCTTATGGGAACAGCTTTCAGGTGACATCTTTAACATTACACAAAGAAATCACAGTGATTCCTCATTTCTACGATCATTGCAGACAGTTGGATATTCTCTGGTTCATGGCCTTCAATTATTCTTGATAAAACGGCATCGTGGACATGATACAATAAACTGAAACATACTGAGACCACATCAAAGTGAAAGGTGTGTTATATGATACCTAATCAATATCCTCCAACTAGGGCTGATGTTATTAAAGAAATTTGTTTAGACTAAAAAGGTAGGAAAATCTTGTTGTCTAAAACACATAACGTACAACAGAATGAAATAAACATCACTAACGATATTATGGAAGAATTGAAATTGTGGTCTGAGGAGAAGGAAGCATGTGTGCCCACACAACATCTAACAAATTTGACACGTGCATATGATGAATTTTGCAAACGCACATCAGAAGGGTTAAATGGGAAAACAGCGCAGTTTCGGATGTCTTATGCATACATAGAGCAATGAAAGACAATGATGCTGCTCTGTATGCTTACGCTCATTATGAAATTACGAGATTGTTTTTTTATGTAATTTTCACAGCTATGCAAGGTGAAATTCTTTGGAGTTGGCTGTTCCATAACATTTTTGTTTAAAAAATATGGGATCTTATATATGTTCCATCATTGGAGGGAAGGTGTTTTCAAGCTTTGTCGACAATTTGTGCACGAGATTCTACGTCATTCTACATAATGGTGTAATGGAATTTGAGAGCGAAGAAGCACTTTAAGGTAATCATCCAGGATATGATACTAGTGTCATGTTAGTTGCAGTGAGTATAGTGTGTATGTAAACAAATAAACTGTTTAATCATTTTCTTTTACTGCAGCTATCCCCTTAAGGTAGGTTTCCAAACGATGATGTATATCTAAACTGTTTGCACGTTTTCTTGTATCTCTTATTTTATGGTAGCTTTCCATGAGAGTATGTCTAACTTTCTTGCAAGTACATATAATTCTACTTATCATATTATAAATTTTTTACCCATTTTCTCATACTGTAGCTGTCTGTTGAAAGCGTATTTTCAAACACTGTTTTATACCTAAACTATTTTCACGTTTTGTGGTAGTGTAGCTAGCACTTTATGGTAATTTTAGAATATATAATAAACTCATGAAAGTTATTATACTACTTTCTCCGTATGGTAGCAACATGCTCGAGCTTTAGTGCAAGTATTTATAACTCTAATTTCTCGACATAAGGGCCATTTCTAGTTATCTCCTATTTCTCGTTCTTAAAGGTAGCTGTAATTAAAGAAATTAAGCATAATTTCAACTGTCTCCTATAACTAGGTTTTTAAACAATGGTGCACTTATGAGCATTTAAATTACTTTCATGCCTTCCTATATTGCATCTCTCTACTTAAGGTGGCTTTTTGAATAATATATTGTATCTAAACACATAAAACTAATAACTCATTTATTTATACTGCAGTTGTTATTTAAGGTGGCTTTTTTTCAAACACTGTTGTACATCTAAACTCTTTGCATGGTTTTTTGTAGTGCAATTGGCATTTTATGGCAAATTTGCAAGGCAATATGACTCATCAAAATTATCTTATAATTCCACTGTTTCCGTTATGTAGCAATATTTTCGTATGTAAGTACTTTATGTGAGTACTTGAGTCTAAGTATGTATATTTCTATTTTATTGACTTAAGATAATCTCTGTTATCTTATATTTATCATTCTTCTTTAAGGAAGTAGTTCTAGACTAGTTGCACAATATTGAACCTGTCTAGTTAAGAGTTAAGGTTGAGTTTTAAACAATAGTATATTTCCACTCTATTTCAACGTTTCCTTACTCTGCAAGTGTCTCCATTTCATTAGTTTTTAAACAATAGTGTGTATCTAAACAATAAAGCTAATTAAACTGTTTATTCATTTTGTTATATTGCAGCTACCACCTATTCATGGTGGGATTTTAAACTTAGTTGAATATTTAAACTCTTGTCACTGGCTCTGTATTTTAGCTTGACGGGACAATCTAAACTCATCAAATTTATCTTATATTCTAATATCTTCCTTAGGTAGCAATATGTTCATTTGAGAATGTCTAACTTTCTTGCAAGTAGATGTAATCCTACTCTGTCGACATAAAAGCCATCTTTATTAATCTCATAATTATAATTCCTCTTTATGTTAGCAGTATTTCTAAACTAGTTGCACCATATTGAAGCTATCTCCTCAAAGTGAGTTTTTAAACAACAGTATATTTCTAAACAATTTTAATGTTTTTCTACTTTGCACATGTCTCCTTAAAATTCGGTTTTCAAATAATAGTGTGTATCTAAACATCTAAACTATTTGCAAATTTTTCTACATGGAGACTGTGTAAGGTGGGTTTTTAAGCAGTAGTATGTATCTAAACAAATAAACTGTCAACTCGATTTTTTATATTGCAGCTGTCTCATTAAGGTGTCTCTTCAAACACTTTTCTACACCTAAACTATTTGCACGTTTCTTTGTAAATCAGTTAGAGTTTTGTGGTAGCTTTAAAAGACAATATAACTCATCAAAATTTCCTAATAATTCTACTACCTCTCTTAAGTGGCACGATATTCAATTTTGTAAGTCTAACTTTCTTGCAATTATGTATAATCCTAGTTTATCTATTAGTGCCATCTCCAGTTAGTTTCTCTTCCTTTCTTGAAATAGCAATCTTCCAAAGTTAATTGCGCATTCTCTATTGAAACTGTCCCCTTAAGCTCAATTTTTAGGCAATAGTATATTTCTAAAAAATTTTAACGTGTTCCTACTTTGCAACTGTTCCCATTTGGTAGGTTTTTAAACAGCAGTTTGTATCTGAACATCTAATCTAGTTGCAACTGTTTTCTTAAGTTGGTTGTTTAACAAGAGCGTTTATGTAAACTAAAAAGCTGTTTACTTATTTTGTTATATTGCGGATATCTCATTAATGTGGGTTTTCAAACAATGTTGTATATCTAAACTATTCCTACGTTTTCATGTACAGCAACTGTCTCTTTACAGGACAATATAATCTCATCATAGTTTTCTTATAGCTCTACTTTCGCCTTTGTTTAGTAATGTATTCATTTGAATATTTCTTACTTTTTCCTGGAAGTATATTTAATACTATTTTCTTGACATAAGACCCATTTCTATTTATCTCATGTTTCTAATTTCCTTTCAAGATAGCAGTATTTCTAAACTAGATACACTATATTGAAAATATCTCCTTAAAGTCGGTTTTAAAACAAAAGTGATTTTTAAATATTTTAACTTTTTCCTACTTTACAACTGCATCGTTTAGGTGAGTTTTTAAACGATAGCTTTACATCTAAACGATAGTTTACATCTAAACGATAGTTTACGTCAAAAAGATAAAATAGTCTTCTTTCATTCATAAATTTTAGAATAGCCTTTGAAAAAGTTTTCTGTGACATAATTATACTTGGATGCAAGAAAGCATTCCTATGTATTCTCCTCAACTACCTAAAGTGCTTAGTTTTTACTAGATTTAACTATAACCAATCAATACATAATTTGAGTTTAAAAAGGTTTAGTGTCTTATTGTCTGAATAATTTTGAAAAATTATGTATCTAAGTCGTTTCATTTGAAGAAATACATGCACTTAGGGATATCCGGGTTCAACAACATCAATGAATAAAAACTGTTCACAAATCTACATAGCATTAAAAATGGACTGATAGTCGTCACTAAGACCGTCAAGCCAGCACTTCATTATACCAAACATGTGGTTAAATGAGCAGCAATAGTTGGACATTGCCCTAGTCATTTCGGGTGTTTATGATTATAACCTGTGGCCCAGCCGGAAATAAAGCTGTTGACTTTTTGCTGCTTTTAACACCAGGTATGAAACTAAATACACATTGTTTCTCATGGAATTAATTTAAAAATTACATACCCTTTCAAACTTCAGTTTCCCAATACAATTGTTGATCTGTTTATATATGAATGGTTTTATAAAACACCTAAAGGTATGATTTTGATTATATCAATGAGATTATGTACTATTCTTGTGAGTGAGTTTATGTACCACAATCTTCATGCAAGTTTATCTTAATTTTATTACAGGATGTCTTGGGAAGTATTTGTCATACGATGTCATCACTGGATATTATTGGAATTGAACTCAGGAAAAAAAGTTAAAAGTCTTTGAAATGCATTTTCGTGGTGTATTTTTTTATGAAACAACATCGACATGTGTACGTTATTAACCACCGTTTGTAAATTAACATGCAAAATAAATACATTATAACATAAGAATGATGTAGCATGCGTCAGAAGTTTACTTTTGACCGCTTGACACTATTTTTCAACTGCATTCAGTGGCTTCCTAAGTGGTTTTCTGTGGTTTCATCTTTTAAAAACTACGTTTTTTCAACTAAGATTTTCGATATGCTTTCAAAAGTTTTTCACAATTTATAAGATAAAAAAATTATTAGTGTCAAACAACAATGCTATAGCTATAGAGGAGATAATCAACATGCAAAAAACGATGCAATAGCCATGTATGAAATAATCAACTTGAAACAGAGGACAATGAATAAGAAAAAGAATCAGCGTATTTCCAAAGTTTTTCTTTTGTAGCGTTGGGTGAACAAGTAGCTTCGAGCTGAATTATTTCGTAAGAGCCCAGGGTTTTGGTTCTGGTGTACGTTGACCTCCCATTTAAGCTTATGGTAAAGAAACCATTGGTTATTAGGTGGGTTCGAACTCACAGCTCTATGATCCGGAGACCAATGCCTTATCCCTCGAACAGAAGACCATAACTAAGTCAATTTGATAGGTATAATACCTAAGTTTTATTTAAGATATGTTCCTAAACCAAAAATTAAAACTAAAAGTTTTAAATGCTATTTAAAAATAAGAAACACTTTGTTATTGTGTATCTCCGAGTACACAAACTTTTTTAACGTATTTGGTTATAATCAATTTGAAGCCATCAAAGTCTTATTCTCACATATTCTTATATGCTCTCATGTAATCATATGTAAACTTTTTATTTAAAATAGATATTTTTTTATTAATTAAATCTAAATGATTTTTACTCCATTACTTATAATCTAGTTACCCAACCACGTTCTCACAAAAGAGAGGAAGCTGTATAGCAATCTATATTCAAATTCCATTTCTTTTAAAATAATGTCTAATCAGAAACAAGTGAATGTTTAACCAGTGAGGTTTCTAAATCCAACGGTAAAAAATGCTGTGTATAACGTCCCCCGAATTTTCACCTTTTATTAAATCTATTAAAAAAATTTTTTATGTAACAAGAGAAAACAAGTATATCATTATAGCAGAAGATTTTAACATTGATTCTGTCAGATATAATATATTTAAATGTACGAAAATTTTCTTTGATGAATTATTTGCAAAGAAAATTGTGCCGGTGTCGCAGGAAATTATGACCCCAGGAAATTATGACTTCGGAGTCTTCATTTACTGGGAAATTATGACGTCAATGGTGATAATTTCCGGGAAATTATGATCGGAGCAGGAAATTAGGACTCCTAGAATAATAGACTTGATAATGTTAATTTTTTGACTAATTTCTTCATAACACTCCAAAATTTATGACTTTTATAACTTGAGAAAGTCTTATTTTACTGGGAAAATAAGAGTTAAAATCTACTTAAATTAATGAAGTCATATTCAATCTGAATTTGAAGTCATTGCATTGAAAATTATGTTTGAATCGAACAAATGGAACATGTGAACAAAAAAAATTTAATAAGCACAAAAATGGCAGAAGAAAAGGATGTAAATAAAACACAAAGTCGAAAACATTTTTAATTTAACAAAATTGAAGAATATTGGAGATCTGAAACCTATCCAATTACAATTCCACACAAAGAGTATGGCGCGAAACTAACTTTAGACGTGCTGTAAAGAAATATGAGTTAAAAGATGGTCATCTTTATTATTTAAAGAGACTCATCATCAAAGAACGAAATCGACCGATCGAAATAGTTAGCGATATTCACAAAGGTATTGGTGAGTCTGAACATTGCAAGGCTGTGGCTGCACACAAAGGTAAAAATTCGACTTATGTAAAATTTGCGCAAAGATTTTTTTGGCATTCTTTCGCTTTGGATTTGAATGACTTTATTCGAAGTTGCAATCAATGCCAAAAGCAAGCTGACCTGAAATCTCCGAAAACCAAGTTGAATTCAATACCTGTACCAAAAAGCGTAATGAAACAGGTTGGGGTTGATATATGTAATCCCGAAGTAGATGTCATTTTATTGCTGGTATTGATTATTTTTCAAAGAGGTCAGAAGGTAAGCCGACTAAAAACAAATATGCATCAACAGTAGCTCAACTTTTATACGATGTAATATGCCGCCATGGTTGCTTTGAAATTCAAATCAATGATCAGGATCGTGAACTCGTTAATGAGGTATGCAAGGAACTTCACAAACTGACGGAAGTCGAGCAAAAAGTTACATCTGCATTTATATCTCCATTTGTAATGATGTATAACAAAGAGCCAGTGATGCCTATTGATATAAAATATAAATTGAATACAAATGAACCAAATGAGAACCAACAAGAGCCATTCGACTTTGCAAATTTTGGTGCAGTTTTTACTTCAACTTGTGAAATCAAAGATGCAGCTGAAAACATTAAAACTGCTCAAAAAAAACAGAAACAAAATTACGATCGTAGACATATATCAAAAACTGAGATTAGTGTGTGTGATATTTTTCTTTTGAAAAACAACAAACGGTTCGATCGAAAAGGCGGTAGGTTTTCGCAAAAATGGTTAGGTCTATACACAGTGATGAACATTATATCCAACGGTGTAGCAACATTGAAACATTCGAAAGAAATAGAATATTTTACAGCTCAAAACATATAATAGAGGATTCGATGATTCATATACAGTCAATCATAGCGAAACATTAACGCAAAATAATTTTTGGGAGAATGCACCAGATGAAATTATTGAAATGATATTGTTGTACGTTTTGATTCAAACAGGGTATTCTTTTCCTGGCCACAAGTGTGAAATTTTTAACAGTATCAAATTGACATGTCGTAGATGGGCTCATATTATTAAAAAAGAAGGTCCTCAGCTACTTATAAAGATTTATCTTGACACGTCAATAACCTTTGGAAAATCTTCCAATTGAAAATTGTTGTTAACACTCGAAAACTAACAAGTACATTTGGTTCATTAAATAGCTTATCGATTGATTTGTCAAAATTTATTGGCGATAGAAAATGGAAATCTTCATGGCTTGTTTTAACACCTGGAACACTTTCCTGGTACACAATAAACCGAATCTATTGGAAAAGTAAACCGAATTATTTGGATGATATGTCTCCTGCTCAAGTAAAGCCATCTTCAGTGTGGATTAAAAATGATATGTATAAATTGACAGAAGCAGATAAAGAAACCCTTGAAACGAGTGATTCTTGGTTGGACAATAACTTAATGGATGCGCGTCAGAAATTAATTTGCAAGGCCCTTGGAACTCTTGATACTTATCAATCAGTTTTAAGTTGTCAAAAAAAAGACGCACATACTTTCCCGTAACTACTGATCATATCCAACTTCTGCACGATGGTAGTTGTCATTGGTTATTGGTGTTTAAATCAAGCAAACAAATTCAAGTATGTGATAGTCTTCGCACAAACTTGGCAGCAACATCAAAAAGATGCATTAAGCTTCTTTATCAAACATATGTTATGAATGGAAAAATTGAAGTCACTTTTCTTCCAGTCGTTAAACAAACTGACACTTGTATCTGTGGTCTTTTTGCATTAGCTAATGCTAGCATTCTGTTGAATGGAAAATCACCAGTAGATACTGGATTTATTGTAAGTGAAATGCGCAGTCACTTTCAAAAGTGCTTAGAGGATGCTCATTTGCTCCCATTTCCTACGATTGAAAAAACAATGATGCTTCAAAAAAAAAGCTGAAGCTTTTCATGTTTTAACTTTTTTAGACGTACTTTATGACATTTCTATATTTATGGATTTATATTGGTTTACAAAATTTTTGCCATACTTTTTATGAAGAATGTTATAGTAAACAAAACCTTAATTACTTCCTTTACAAATATGGATTAGCATTTTTTAAACCAATACTTCAAGTGGAAATTATTTTATAAAATTTAGAACTAGACTTAATTTTTGACTCCCAATTTTAGATACATATCTTAAGTTTAATTTATTAGGTCAGATATACGAGAAAATTACAATAAGTTATTAAAAATTGCAGCATATAATATTCGGTTATTTTATTCGGTTCGTTTTAACAAATTTTTGAAAATGAATGATTTTTCTTGCTTCTGGCTATTTATTGTGTTTAGTATTTTACTTATTTTTTAAATATCAAATTTAGTTAATTCTTTTTTGTTTTTTATTAGTTCGTTTTTAGGAAAAAGTTGTATTCATTTCTTTTATCTAATTAACTAAAGAAATTAGTCAAAAAATTAACATTATCAAGTCTTTTATTCTATGAACCCTAATTTCCTGCTCCGATCATAATTTCCCAGGAAATTATGACCCAAGACGTCTTAATTAGGACTTTGGAGTCCTAATTTCCTGGATTCATAATTTCCCGCTACACCGGTATAGTCCACTCAACGTTTGAATTGCATTCGACTTGATTTGGTGCGATAAATTTATGGCTGTCTGACTGAGAAGTTATTTATCGTAAGTTCAAATAAGAGCTCTAAGTACACCAAAACCGTGAATAACCATCACTTGATAAGCTTGACTTTCATTGGTCTCCACCATTATGAGAAATAAATATACGTACTCCGTTGTTAAACAAAATATTACTAGATTGTTTTAACAAAACTTCAGCTTGTGTAAATAGAATTTTTTTTAATAAAGTTTATTTTAACAGGAAATATAAGCTGTACGACACTCTCTCTAAATATATAAATATAAATAAAATAAATATATTAAAAAAAAAAAGAGAAAACAATAAAAAATGTTTTAACTGATTTCAAAGAATAATATTATAAAGTAATCGAAAGAAGAACATCCAACAATACTTCCCAGTACTTATTATAAGAGAAAGGTGAGGTTTTAATACTTCGCGAACTATAATTAATCAAACAAGTATTGCTAACTGTAAATAGTATGAATCTTTATTTATAAAACAGGTAAAGCTCACCTATAAAAAGTGGAATATAAATCCATTATCAGTAATAATCAGCATAATCTATATCGGTAACTTCTAAAGAACTGTTCATGTTCTGATTAT
>JAUZNK010073306.1:0-13826 GCA_035046665.1 Euphysa ruthae | reverse complement strand
GGCAAATATTGTATTAACACAGGAGAGATCATATAGTAATTATGACACAATAGATTTTAAAATATAGAGGTGTTCGCCTTTTTTCAATCTTTGCCGCTTATCGACCATTTTTTTAAAAATTCATTGATATAAGTGAAAATCTAAAGTTAATAAATAAACAACATTCAGCGCACAGTTTCGTATTATTTCTCAGTAACAAGTTGAACTGGCAATTTCACCTTTTCGAGTTTCACGAATTTTCCATGTACGATCTTATATGAACGATTACGTCGAAAATTGTTATTAATTATAATATTTTGTATTTTTTGTGATGGCATATATTTATACTTGAATTATACATTCTAACATACAAATAATAGCCAGTAGACCGGAGTCACGCGAGTAAGAAAGTTACACTTCGCTCTTTAACTCCAGCTGGGCCCTTCGGGTTTGCCTCCCAAAACACCTCCTTCGACAATTTACAATAAATATTTTTTTACAAAAGAAAGTTTTTCCTTGAATTTACCCGTAACCTTGGTGCGTTATATAATACTGCATTCAAATTTAATATACTGGATTTTAATATATAGCAAGTATTTACTTATATTATAAGTTTTGCTCAAAAACGAAATTAAATTTTCACTAGATGTGGGAATCGAACTCGTAACCTCCATCACTAGTTCGACGCCTTCCTAACTAACTAACGTGAAGTGAACTATGAAATTGTAATTACTGTACACAATTTGAACAGTGTTCCTTCTTTTTGATATAAAATCAGTCTGTTAATTAGCAAAAAATATTCTAAAAATTGTTTTTCTTGATATGAAAAAAACTTCACAAAAAACAAAGCACTTATTGTCCAAAAATTTTCAGAGTGCAAACTTAGACATTTAAATAATTGAACACAATCTAAACAATGTAACTAGTGATAGTGCTAATACAAATCTTCGAAATAAATATTCTTTCCAAGTTGTTAAATTAATAAAAGCTATTTAGTTTACTTTGTTCATTTGCACATTTTATCTAAGTTTGATTTTTGTAATAATTAAACGTGTTGTAAATTAAAATTAAATCGCAGGTCGCACTTCATCACTTTCTTAACGATCTATAATTGATTTAAATGTATCTATTAGGCTTAATTTTTCAAAAGCTTAACTAAGTATCTCGACGGCGTGAATTTTGATAATAAAAACCTACAACACACGTTGCACTTCTGGCTGATTGAATAATGCTTGATTGTATAATGATTTTTTTTTTCGTTTCTTCACAAACCATCTGTAAAATCCTGGACAGTCTGCCTCCCATTTATTATGTGAAGAAGCAAGTTTTGTTTCAAAATCAACTGAGTCTGTGGCTTTTCGTATGCCACCATTTTTAACACCATAGATTTCTTTGATTACTTCAGATTTAATGTGTTTTTTATTTTGTACTGTGACTTTTAGTTTTTCCAGCAGTCTTTGTTCGTCCTTTTTACATACGTCTCGAACGCACAATAGCCGGTTTAAATGTGAAATTTGAGACTGGAACCCATTATAAATAGAGGATTTCATTTCGACCCCAAAATTTCTAGGGTTTCTAACCTTACTACTCGCAGCAATCAGTTCTAAGGCAAATCTCTCCGAACGCTTCTTCCGTTTTCGAAAAATAAAGCATTGCTGGGTCGAGAAAAAGGGTTTTTAACTGTGTTTGGGTTTAATAGTCGTTTGCTTCGATATGTGGTATCAATAACCCACATATCGCAAAGGTTAAACGAGGTGTCGAATGCTACAACAGCAGCTTCGTTTTCAGTACAACAAACTTCAGTCATGTGCATATTATATGAGGCTTTTATCAAATTTTAGCACAAATTCACATTTGACGCATGTTGTAAAGTGGTTTTTTTGACCAAAATCGCGAAAATGATAACAAACCAAAATGGTTACGGACTTGTAACTTTCATCTCTTAGATTCAGCAGAGAAAAAAAATTTTTTTCTTTTTTTGTCTAAGCCTATAAGTCTATTAACCAAAAGATAAACCTAAAGTTGGAATATACCAAGGGCGGTGTATCCATATTCTGAACTCCTTGTGGTATTTTAAAGATTAATAAGGTGTACTAATAATTTTGAAAAAAATCTTTAAATTTATCATTTTGTGCAAAAAAAAATGTAAAAATTCAGTTTTTTCTGTAATAATCAACGTTTTAGATTCTATGGATTTTCCAGATTTTTGAAATGAAGATTTTCGTACAAATTTAATCGAAAAAACCTCTTCTATTTGATAGAAAGTAAGAAAGAAGGTAAATATTAGTTTTAGTAGTGTAAAAAGGACCTTAAAACTGCAATACTACCGTAAAATAGAAAAAAAATTTTCAGACTATCATGGCCCTAAGATCCAGCATAGATTTTTTTTTTTTAGTTTCTAAGTCTATTAACCAAAAGATAAACTTATTGTAGACAAACATAGGTATATTAGTATGTTAACGCTGAGTGATGAAACGATGTTAACAGATTCGTATTAAAGACGAATGGGAGTCTGATTCATCAATTTCATTAGTATATATGAAAATGGAAAAAAAAATTTTTTTAAAAAGGTGACTTTGAAAAAATAAACAAAATATAAATTTCTAGAAAATAATTTAAGAAAGTTAGCAAATGCTTCAATTAAAACTGAATCACAAATAATTTTGGCAGCTTCGAGTAAGAGGTCCATGCACCCTGCTAAGTGGAGGTTTGATCTCAAGCATCACACTACATTCAAAATTTTTTGTGACTCAAGTTTTCATGAGTGTCTACTGGATATTACTGTTACATAAGCTTTGAAACACTTCTACTTAAAACCTAAGTTTTGAAATTGGCTTAAAACAACAACCCGTTATAAACAACTCTGTCTTTTTCGGAAGAAAATGAAACTTGCCTACTTATATTGGTTTCTGGTTCATCATCAAGTGTTAAATCTACTATGCGTAAAGTTTCTTCTCCTTGAGATTGTTTTTCTGCTTCAAGTTCAAGTGACCTTTTATTCTGTCTGTTCCATCAGCAAAATTTTTGTTGTTTCTGTTTTACAGTAACTTGCTTATATGAAAATATACTCGGAATGTATGGAAGTTGTAGGGTTGTTTGAATTTTTGCCTGCAAAGTAAATAAATCTATTAATGTTTTTATAACTTTGAACCAGGGTAACTATTTCTATCATTTCGTACCATAAACCTATCTCACTGTATGAAAGATAGTGGTATAACAGTACCCTCCTAAAACCTTAAACTTCTTGAAAAGTATGCAGCGTAAGGTCAGAGCAGAAGGATTATTTACCTTCTTCTCTTTCGCAAGAGATTCTAAATATAACGAGACATATGATAACTGATATCACTTTATCCCATGTGGCTTCTGATGATGAGTCTGATACTCCCTTACTGCAAAACCCTCCTTTTGATGAAGATTCGAGCATTATTAGATATTCCTGTATTTAATTCACCTGATGCAGGATGTCCACGGAGTGATGGGAAACCTGGGAATCAGGGGATATCATTGGATTTTTTTGGTCATGAGAAATTTTTGAAAATCTTACTGGGCCTTGGGAAGTCACGGGATCTGATTAAGTTTGCTATGACAAAATAATTAGTTTTTAAATATGGTGATTACATCTCTGAAATACATCTAAATAACTGTTTCAATAGGCTTGCTCTATCAGCCATTGTTTATTGTTTACAAAATGTTTTATTTCCCTTCAAGATATGTATCTTTATTTTTTAACAAAGAAATATGTTAAAAGCTGAGATAATATTGACACTAAAAAATTTCAAGTTTCGTTTTTCTTTGAGATCCTGTGATAATTTATCAGATTTTTTACAAGCTATGCTTCCTGATAGTATTTTAAAACTCTTTTTTCTTTCAAGAACAAAGTGCTCTTATATTTTATCGTATGGTATATTCTGTATTTTTTGTGACCTTTTAGAACTGACCTTGATGATGTTGGTATGAACAAAATGTTTGAATCGATGATCCCAGTGACACTTGGAAGTTTTTTGCATGTTATGCTCAGGGAAAGATATATTAGAAATGTCAGGACTTAAAAATATCGGAAGCTGTAGTCTACATGTACTTCATGGAGCTTTTAAGACTGCTGTCAGAACAGCTAATTAGAGCATCAAGTAACTAGCCTTTAATGTTTGGAATAATTTTTTAAAAACAAAATCTAAAAAGTCCATCATCAAGAGTTACATGAATGTTGAGTCAGCAGTTAATGATAATATGATTTTACCAAAGCTTCATTTCTTTCTTACTGTAGCAAATCTGGTAAAGCCATTTTAAGATCCTATCAAACAAGTGACCCAATGGTTCCATTCTATACAACGGTCTTTATTCATTGGTTCGTGAAATAATTTCTTGGTTCATTAAACATGCTGTATTAATGCAAGCAAAATATGGGTCTGTGTTATACAAAGTTGATTTGGTAAAACATTCTCAGTTGAACATTCTCAGTAAATATATGGTGTGGTGCTACTAAAGCTATAAATGAAAAGATTTGTGCTGATGCTGTTACAAAAAATGAAATCAACAAATTTGAAAATGATTGTTTTATTTTTCTCACAACGCTGCTCCATAAACTATTTGAAAGAAGCCTTTTGAAGTATAGCTTTATTCGTTACGCAAGCAGTTTTTGACCAAAAAATATCTTATTGAAAGCAGAAGTATCTGCAAATTACTTTAAGAGCCTGTGTTATTCTTTGGATGAGTTTAGTATAATAAGCAGAAAAGACAGTTACAAAGGTTTTCAAGAGTACAAAGAATTTATCCAAAATGTTTCCAATCAATTTGGAATTTTGCTCATTTGAGAGATCCAAATGTAGACTTGACAAGTTTTTTTATGAACATGTTGGGTTAAAAAAGTACCCTGTTTTAGGGAAGATAACACAGATGATCTTATGTTAGAACAATGGTCAAGCAGATGTCGAGCGTGGATTTAATGTTAACAAGAATCTATTGAAAGATAACATTAAAGAGAAGAGAAATTAACCAGTCAATGTTTTATTTATGATATGACTGCAAAGGATTTAAAACCAGACACTTTAGATTTGAGTAAAGAGGTATTGGAATCTGTTAAATTGGCAAGAATGCGTTATGAAGATTACCTCAGTAGTCAGAAGTAAGAAAAAGTTCTAACCGAAAAGGAAAACAGTGAGAAGCTATAGAAATGGGCATTGTAACTTTTAATAACAATATGTCTAGTTTCAATAAAATCTCTGAAACATTAATTAAAGTCTTTGAAAAACTTATGGAAAATACAGAGAGAAAAAATGACTTGGTCTTTGTTATGGAGGCTAACAGTTTGAAACAAAAAAAGAGCGAAAAACTTTACGAAATAAAAGAATAGGCCACTCATCTTGCAACGTTGGAGAAGAAGAAGAAACTGCTGTAATTATAAAAAGCACTCTATATCATTATTCTGTCTTTTTTTTCTGAGATATATAGAACTTTGATTAAAAAAACTAGAAGGAAAAGCGTTATGTAGATTTAAAGGTGGCTTGAAATTTGGCTTTATTTTTTCAATAGTGGACGTTACTATTCATTTTCAAATCTACCTCAGGTTTCAACCAGCAGTTTTTTTAATGCATAAGTACCATATTCAATGATTTTAAGTGTGAAAAAAGTTCAGTGAAACGTCAATACAAAACACTTCCATTTTTAATGACAAAACGCTTACTTTGCGCTTATTTTTAATGACAACTCTTAAATTGTTTTAGCTGTAAATGTATACTAAAATATTTTTTCTTGGTTTAATTTTAGCTGTAAATTTTTTTCTTAGTTCAGTTTTTGTTGATAATTAATAGATTGAAGATTGGGTATATTGGTATGCCAAATGAATTGATAGACAGTGTAGTGAATAGTACAAATCTGTATGGCATCCAAAAGTCTTGCAAGAGCATTGATACCAACATAAATCAATGTTTTGATCCTGCCTGTTAAAACAACAATATCATCATTTTTAGGATCCGTAATCCACTTTATAACATTAATCGCATCGTTATTATATATCTTCAACTTTATAAATTTCTTAAAACGGTATACCGATCTCAGAAGCTAGACTCATTGATATTTTGACGAAACTCAAAAGCGAGATTTTAAAATCTTTTGATGATAAACTCAAAGTTTTGACAAAAAATCTTTTTAAAACTTAACAAACGCTCGACATCAAGAAACTAGCAACTGAAAATCACAAGGAGCAGCTAGAGGCATGTAGAACATCCCAACAAACTCTCAAACAACAGCTTGATGACCAAACAAACCAAAGCATGAGAAACACTCTTATATTTTGTGGAATCAAGGAGGAAACTAGAGAAAACTGGGCTACACCGAACAAGTATTGACAAGTACTTGTCGAGTGCTCAAAATTTAATCTGGTGGCAGCTTCTCGAATGATAGAACAAACCCGTTGTGGGAAAAAGAACCCCAAAGGCCAACAACAACAACCCCACAAACCTTTGCAAGATTCTCTGAATGGAAAGATGCTCAATTCATCCTCAAAAGCTTCAGAAAATTGTCTAATGTAAAATATAAAAATATGACCATCTTTGTAGATCAAATTTATTCTCCACAAATAACTGCGCGCCAAAATGAAGCCTTACTAGCACGAAAAACATTAAAGGCAAACAAAGTTTTCATGGTTATGTGATCAGTCAACGATGAAAAATACCCCAAATATGAATTTTTCTAAAACTTTGAGTTTGCTGGTGAGATAGAATTTGTCTTTTTTTGGATTATATATTTTTCCTTTTTAACACTTTCATTTTTAAAGTTTTTACAATAGTTAATCTCTAGCTTAAGAAGGCAGGGATGTGATTTGTGATCGGGCACCTAGGATTTGATTTAAAAGAAAAATCTCTTTGTGGCTTTTTTAGTACATATGGTTGTCAAGTTTCCATGTGGGATTTGCTTTAAATCAGTTGCTAAAAATTATAGAGCTATACATTGTGATTCATGTCAGTACTGGATCCATATAAAATGCACTTGTACAGATAAAATTACTTACAATAAACTAATCAATGAAACTGCTTCTTGGTTCTGTAAGTCGTGTTTAAAGAGTAATATATTATAATATTCTATATAATATTGTAGTAATATTATATTTTCCAATCTTTCAGTTAATGACTTTCATCTAATTTTGAAGGGTATTAATCACTCATCTCAAATAGTTGTGGATTTACCTCATCTGAATTTAATAAAACTGTTGACAATTCTTATGATAAATTCCTTGACATGAATATATGTCATTCACTTTTTACATCAATAACCTAAAAGATCTTCTTTCTCTTACTCATACTGCTCCTAAAATTATTGCTATCACAGAATCAGGACTACATCCAAACGAGACACCTCACACTGATACTTACATTGATGGATATGCTATTAAACATCCCCTGCCTATTGCTAACAAAGGAGGTGCTCTTTTTTATTTAAAATCTAACCTTAACTATAAAATAAGAAACGACCTAAAAATATAAACCTAAACAATTAGAATCCATATTTGTTGAAATAATTTTATCCTAATAATAAAAATTGTATTATTGGCTGTGTATATCGTCAACCATCAATTTCTATTAATGAATTTAATGAATCATACTTATATAACTTAAAAATATCACTAGAAATCAAAAATTGATTATCCTTGGAGATTTTAGCATTAATTTACTAAACTATGATTCACGTAAAGACTTCATGCTTCCTTGATTCCATGCGTTCAAACTCACTATTTCCTTTTATCACACAACCCGCAAGAATTACTGCTACTTCCAAAACTATGATTGACACAGTTTTTGTAAATTTTTATTCTCCTGAAATAGTTTCAGGCAACTTAACAGCAGCAATTTCTGTTTATCTCCCTCAATTTCTGTTCATCTCCCTCAATTTTTATCTATCCCTCGCAGAGCCCCAAACCTAATAAATTTGAAAAGTCTCAAGGATGCTTCAAAAAATTTAACAAGGAAAATTTTCTTGATGAGATTTCAAATGTAGATTGGACACCTGTAATTAAGGAAGTAGAATCAGATCTTAATAATTCCATAACTATTTTCTTAAATTTGTTAAGCACTGTTTTTGACCGACATACACCATATGTGTTATAAACTAAAAGGCAAATTAGAGCAAAGAGTAAACCTTGGATGACTATATGAATCCTAAAGTCAATTAAAATAAAGGATAAAATACATATAAAATTCTTTAAATGCAGTAATAATGATGACAGAAAGGAGTTACTTTTTCATTCAAAAATACAGTAACAATATCAGCAAACCTATTAAAAGCAGCGAAAAAGAACTATTATGAGGGTGTCTTTCATTCAGTTTGACCCCACAATACGTATGAATTTCATAAAAAAATATATATTTTTCATCCAATCAGGTTGCTGAATATATGTAAATATATGATCACGTGATTATGACGACTTGATTATAACCTTATTTGGTATATGTAAATATATGATCACATGATTATGACCACGTGATTATGACCTTATTTGGCACATAGATAGGGGTCAAACTGAAACATTGACCTACTGATAGTGTTTACACCTAAATGGTATTTTTTTTTCTGATATTGAATTTTCTTCAGACTGAATATTTTCGTTCTTAATTTTGTGCACTATTGCAAAAATTGGATGGCACTTTCGTGTAAAAAATATTGAAACAAAGAAATAAAACATCATAAAATCTAAAGCTGTAAAGTCAGTTGAACCAGCTAAGCTTATTGCATCATTACAAATAACATCACCGAATCGTATAAAACTGACTTTACAAAGCATTCGGCTGGAAAATAAATGATGAAAGAAAAATTTCTGTCTTTCTCCCACAATGTGTCAACTTATGTGTTGAGTTAGTTTCTATCATTTCAGGCGATGATTAAAAAGATGTTCTTCTGTTTATTAAGCTTTTTTGGGAGGAACAAAATATATATCTAAGGATCTCTAAGAAAAGAATTTGTTATCACCCCACGATAACTAAATTCTTCCTCAGATCATTTGCAAAAGTCTTGTATATGGCGAAAATTCGATTTGATGATTAAAGTAGTTCCGGATTTGTAACCTTTCATAGTCGAAGACATTTAAGAAGAGAATATAAAAATTTCATCCGACTGAAACGAAGCTTTAATCCTGAAATTTTTCAAAAACTTTGCAAAAACTTTTCTCTGAACTTGAAAAGTACGTTATTTTGATTTTTGGCGAAATAAAAAACCAGGAAGATTTAGTCTGGGACAAACGCTGAAGGGAATTAATTGGTTTTGCTGAAATAGGCAATTCTAGTTTAAATTATGCAACTTTGAATAAATTTTGATTAACTGGCACCTAAATTTGTTTTTTATTTTTATTTTTTAATTTTTTTTTTTTTTTTAATGAAATTTACAAGACATGAATGTAAATAAAATAAAAACAATAAACGAATAATTTCTCAACTTGTTGGTTCAATTAATGAGATTAATTAATGTCCATATTGAAAGTTTCATTACCATAGAGAAGAGTGTGTGATAACTTTTCATCAAAACGATTCAAAATACCTCAAATTATCTCAATATTTTCAGAAAGGGGTTTTCTGTGTTAGGTGCAAAATGAACAAACGTAAGAGGTAATGGGAATTGGTTTCTGAATCTATATATTACTCATGTGTTAATGTTTCTCGTTAAAAGCATTCAAGCACAGTTTTGTAAACTTTGCTACATTAAATGCCACTTTAGTTCAATTGTTTCCATCGTTTTGGAAATAAGTTGTAACTTTAGAGATGTCATGTGATTTAAAAGTTGATGCAACTACCAGTGATGGAGCTTGAGCTAACCGTAAAATTTTGAGGACGCATTTTCACATAACCGAAGAAGATGATATTAGTCCAGATGTTGATATGACTTTCCGTGTTAAAAATCAATTTACTGAGATGAGCGATTTATCTCCTTTTTATCAGGTCCTCCACACCTTTATCACATTAAGGAGCTGGTCGAGGAACACGATGCATGTGGAGCCATGATAATTTCTTTTTATCGAATCATATTTCTAATGTATTTTTTGAAGATTTGGAATGTCATTTACACACATTTCCGAAGTTAATAGTGACATCATACTTCGTTTTGAGCGTTCGTTTAGCAGCACAAGTATTATGTAACTCTATCAGCACTGCTTTAAATGTTTATGGTCCACCTGATATAGAGACCTAAACCTGAATACTGCAAACTGATTAGTGATTTCTTTGATTGCTTATATGTTCGCAGCACAGAAGAACATGCTCATAAACGAAAAGTTGTGTGAGGGTAAGGTTTATGTTGTTACTTTAAGTTGGTTAGTAAATTAAACATTAGTTTTGTTATAAGGAGTCATGTTTTTTATAGATGTTGGTTTTCTTTTGTGAATTTACCTTAACATTTTGTTTTGTTTATGACATTTTGTTTTGTTTGACTTTTTATGTTGTTTTTTTATGCTAAAATCCACAATAAACTTCTGGTTATCTTTAAAAAAAAATATTAGTGTCTTATTTTAACCGTTATAAGCCACCATATAAATTAGAGTTTTTTCTGGAAAGTTTTGGAGTTTTTACATTCTAGTTTAACTACACAAATACAGAAAAACAAGTAATAAAACTAGTATATGAATATTTTAAATAACCGGCAGCTTACCAGGATATAAACAGTTTTAACATATATATGTTGTTTTACTTGTTTGTTTATTCTGAAGTATTTATTGTGTTCTGAATAATGTAAAACTTTTTAATTCTTCTAGTTAATCCTGTTTCATAGGTATCTCTTGGGGTTATTTTTTATATATATGAAGTACATTTTCGATCACACTCACCTAGCATATTTAAGAAAAAAATTAAACACAGTATTACTTTTCCTCTGGTCTGTAAATTTATTAACTTAAAAATCATAAAAAGATATTTTTCATCTGCTTTTTCAGGAGACCCGTTATAAAGTATATCATTTATGTTTTGAATGGTAAAAACTTTCCTAAAATGCTTGAAACTTATATATAATATTTACTGAAAAACAAGAACAACAGTAAGGAAAAAAAACTCTAGGTTTTAATAAAAAATTTTTTTGCAAAGTGTAAATAACAAATGTAAGCTTCAATATCTAATATTTGTGATTTGTACAAAAAAGTTCGATATACTATATGTTAGAGAGAAAAAAAGTTAACACATATTCTTGTTTAGACTAACTTCATAATTAATTTTATGTGCAAAATCTAACACTTATTGATATTTTCCCTGTCTTTATTATGACTAACATGATAACCCCTGTCCTATGCCATTAGCACTTTAGTTACTCCCCCTTGGAGAGTCATTTCAATTGCAGAAAAATTCCAAAAAATTTATTTTATGCTGCTTTCTTTCGCATCAAAATAACGTTAGGATTACTATAATAAATTTCATTTAAACGGGGGTACCATCATTCATTTGAATTATCAAGCTTTTGAAATCAACGATAATCAAGATGTAATACTATATTGCAACGGTATGTAAGCTGATATTTTAGTTTTATATAAAGTGGCTTAAAATTCATATCTTTTCTTTGATATCATAGGCTAATTTTGCCTACTTTCAAATACAAACTTTTTTCTTTTTCAGATAATAAATAAACTTCAACACCTCATTTGTAAGTGTCAGATTTAACTCGTCAGACTTTGACATCTGGGAAAATATCGCGTCAAATGTGTTGTCTGCTACTAATTTCAACCGAAAGCAAACAGTTTGTCAATATAAAATAATTGGATGTTATATATCATATCCAATAGCATTTTGAACTCATGCTGAAGTCTTGTACAGGATATGTCGAATTTATTTTTATCTTTTTGTTTCTTGTTGTCTTCGAGTTATTTTATTTAAAAAAAAAAGGAATCCTTGTAAAATCTTAATTTTTCCTTTAGAGTAATAATGTAGTATAAAATCAAAATTACAAGGATGGTTATTGTTTTTTTGAGTCCTTAGAGGTTAGAAACTGGTTAAAAAATTTCATTTCATTTTTCATTTGCACATTTTACAGATCACATATTGGATAACGTAAAATTCATCAAAATAGCGTTTATAATAAATCGTTGGAGAGAAAGTTTCATGCTGATTAAGATTTAAATTATGAAAAAGATGAAAAGATGAATATCAAAAAAGGAAAAAGAACCTATACACCAAAGTGCAATAGCTAGGAGTTAGATTATACCAAAGTGCAATAGCGAGGAGTTAGATTATACCAAAGTGCAATAGCGAGGAGTTAGATTACACCAAAGTGCAATAACGAGGAGTTAGGTTATACCAAATTGCATTATTCAATGCAGATTTTTACTTTTCAAGATTGTTGAAGCGTGTTCCTTTACTCTACTGTGAACGGAAGTAAATTCCACGGTTATTAAAACAAGACAACTTTTGTCAACATATTCCACAATGGGTCTTTAATTTAATGGAGTAAGATATAAGTTAATGTTGTTATTGTTCAGTTTAAATGAAAAAAAAATGATGTTGTAAACTTTGAACTGCTCCGCTGATATTCTTGGAAAATAAAAGAATCTTTGAACAAACTTGATACCAGTATAAGTTTCAAGGTATGTTTTTCGATGCTTTTTGCCCATTTAAACTCAGCTTTAATTCAAAATTTTCAACAAACATTATACAATAGCTCAAACTTAACTGCAAGTTTACAGTCAAGTTTCAATGGAGTGAACGAATTTAAGCGTGAAATTTTCCAGATAATTAGTTGCGATAGTTGCGATAATTCTTCCCGAATCTATCAGTGAAATTTTTTTTACTATGTTGATATTTGCACTGCATAAAGAAAAAAGAAACGACTTATACCGCTGCAATTTTTTTCGATTTTGTTGTATTTTTTTGTAAATATTGCACAGAGTGGGAATGTCAAATCAATTTTGTTATTTTTTTACTTAATATGTTTACTATGACAACACAAAAGTGGACCGGTATTCCCCTTAACTGTCGTAACGTGGAGTGTTTTCCATGGAAAAGAAATCATAATTACAATTCATTGGCGTAGATCCGATTAGCTTTAACTTATGAAAGATAAATTTATCATTATGTCACGAAACCATTTTTAGACTATCGTTATGAGAAACTATCATTTTTTAAGTGGTTTATTAAATGTGTTGCGTACTTTGGAGTTGGAAAAGTTATTGGAAAATTAAATAAAATGCAATCAAAACCCAAAATGGAAGGTCCATTTTATTTAGAGCAACTCACCCCTCCCACCCCCATCTTTCAATGATGGTCCCTGCAGTCCCAATACCGGATAATTTCATTTCATTTTCTATAACACAGTCGATAAAAACGCCATACCAAGTACCTAATCCTGATTTCAGCAGTGAAAGAGGTATGCACAAACTTACTCCTTTGTCAGTTAGAATTGGTCTACTTGTAAATCAAAAAATCAGAAGTAAGGAACGATCGATTCTGGGTCCATTACTTTTTAAAATTTATATCAACGATATGTATAAAGCATCCAATACCATATCATCAATTATTTATGCCGATGATACAAACTTATTTCTGAGAAATAACAAAATAAAAACCCTTTTTAATGTCATGAACCATGAATTAGAAAAAATTAATGCGTGGTTCAAGCCAAATAAATTTTCCCTAAACACAGATAAAACAAAATTCACACTTTTCCACAAGATCTCACAAGCCGACAACCTTCCCTTAAAACTACCAAATTTATCTATAAACCACAAAACTATCGAACGAGAAAATTGCTTGAAATTTCCTGGTGTTTGAATTGATGAGAATTCTTGAGAAATCTTAAGAAATCTTGGAAAAACCGTATCACAACATTAGAATCTAAACTCGCATGCGCTATTGGTCTGCTATACAAATCGAGACCCTATCTAAACATGCAAT
>JAUZNK010073295.1:0-13827 GCA_035046665.1 Euphysa ruthae | reverse complement strand
TATATTTGTTTTATATATTTTTAGGGTCCATAATGTCACAAATATATATATATATATATATTATGGTTATTCTATTCCTTATTAAGACAAAATTACATGAATACATATTAAATGACTGCTTACACTTATTAAGGATAAGATCTTGATATTACTTTTAAGCTTTATCAGATTCAGCACTATACTTTAGAATTTACAAGCAATGTAATATAATATGTACACTGTAAATATAAAAAAATATTTGTTTGCTATAAAAAAATTTTTTAAAAAAATTGTTTTCGATTTTTCTAGTTTCCCCATTGCAAGACAATGGCATGTTCATGTTCAAAAGCATGAATCCCATGTTCAGATTATATCCATATATAGTACAGTTTGCTTTGCTATGTTTCTGATGTAATATTATGTCTGCATCCTCGAGGTTCGGTTTTGAAATTATATGGTGAGTTATACTAACTGGCTGAGGATGGCTTTGAAAGTGAAGAAATTGTATCTGATGTTTGAGATGGTGAAAATTCTGAAACAGAAGATAATTCAGTGAGACTCTTCTGATACAGATATAGAAGATATAGAAACAGAAAGCATTTATCCCAGAATGGAGTGCTGATCCCCCAGTCATTAAAAAAAGTTTATCTTTCATTGGAATATTTGGCTGTAATTCAACTGTGACTTATGAAAATCCGCTCTCTTTTTTTGAACTCATTTTTTCTGATGAACTTTGTTCATACATAGCTGATCAAACTAATTTATTTGCTGAACAAGTTATAGCTGAGAAAGAACTTGAACAACATTCAAGAAACTGATTCGAAAAAAAATCCTTCAAGAAGATGTGTTGTCTGTGCCCACCATGGAAAATGGTGAGAGTCAGTGTTTATTTGTATAGAATTTGATGTTGGACTCTGTGTCGCACCATACTTAAAAAATTATCACACGTTAAGTGTCTTCTAATATGAATGTTTTTATATTTTTTAAAAAAATATTTTTTGGAGTATATTTAATGACTATATATTGCTGATAAATCCAAAATTAGTGTTTTTTGAAAGTAATAAAGTTTCTCATTTTTTAAAAAAATCTTTGGACATTTAACACCCACCACCACAAATTTTTTTGAACATTAAGCACTCAAAAAAATAGTGGACTGTTAAACGGTTAAGAGATCCGTCCTATGAGCTGCGTTATTTTAAAATGACCCAGCGAAGGTACACCCACAGCACTTATGAATACCTCGACTGGTAGGGCACTGCTATTGAATGGTGTTAATGTGACTCTGGTACATAGCTACATTCTGATCTCCGCCAGTTGATCGATTTTATTCAGTACGTCAGGGATTTTTAGTGTTAGCATGTGTAAAGGAGTTGACTACAGAACTGCATGATATAATAAAATATTTTAAGAAATATATGAAGGTATTTAAGAAAATACAGTGGCCATAACTTAAGTTAAAAAGGAAATATTTTTTTATTACACGCCATTGCATGTCCCAAAATTTTTAGATATGCAGTAAACGCACACCTAAAGTTCATGAACATATTTATGGTACGCAGAAGACCACACCCCATTAAAATTATTCCCTCCCAGCTTTGCATATCATTTGCAGCTTGTGATTGAAATTTTGATTTTTAGAAGTTAACGGCTTAAGATAATCACCTATATGAGTGGGGGGCTTAATATAATTACCTACGTAAGTGAGGGCTTAATATAGTTACCTACGTGAGTGGTGGCTTAAGATTATTACCTATGTGAGTGGGAGCTTAACATAATCACCTATGTGTGTGGGGGCTTAAGATAATCACCTATTTGAGTAGTGGACTTAAGATAATCGCCTGTGGGTGGGTAGATTTGTTTAAAATAGATTTCTATTCCTGCTAAGAACTTTTATTGGTGTAACTTGCAAATTCATTAATTTTTGGCCATCAAATATACTGTTAATCAGGACCAGTTATTTATTTAAAGGTGTTGAAATACTTAAATAAAAGAAAATTATATAGTTTCTTAATCAAATGTATAATTGGTTAAATAATTTTGATTACATCATTTTTGTTTTTAAAAGTTTGTGCTTCCACAAAATTTATTTTAATGCAAAAAATCAAAGAAAATTAAAAAATAAAAAAAAATTTGAAAACAATATGAAAAATCTATATTTTTTTAAACTATTTTAAAACTATTCATCAATTATAATTTTACAAATGTTCTGACGCACAATTATCTTTGAAAGATACGCCGCTCGATGAACTAATGGAAGATGATATGATCTATATCACAGAAGCAATAAATGCTGCAAATGTTGAAGTATTCAATAATGCCTCATTGAAATATCTTCCAGAGCAATACCACTTTCAGTATGACCACATGTTTATGGGATTTTATTTAGCTGCGATTGAGAGTAATCTCAATATAGGTTTTTCATGTCAGAAGAAGATTGGGCAAGAAAAAGGTGTAAGCCGACTAAAAGAAACGTTACTTAAAAGACAAATACGCTATAAGATAAAAATTTTTTAAAAATAAAAGAATGATGACACAGACAATCATGGCTCTAAAAGAAAGAGATTCTAGAGAGTAAATTGTTGCTAGAGCAAAAAAAAGTTTCTAGATTTAATTAAACTAATTTTTGTTTTTAGATATATTAAAATAGTTATATTGCGTTAATTTGTGTATATAGCTTATATAGTTTTTTTTAATTTTTTTTTGCTTTTCCCTATCTTTTATAAGTATGAAATAAATGAAGTCTTCCTATTTTTGAAAAATACGAAACTAAATACTTTTTGAATTCTTTTACTTTATTACATTTAGGATGGTATCAAATGTTAATAAAATAATTTTCAAGTTTCCAACTGGTAGATATAAATATTCCCATGTTTCAACCACCTCAGATATTGTATCAGCACCATTGTTATCACCCTCAAAGGTCACATATACTCCATCATCAGCAGGGAAAAATTTCTTATTATAGAAACAACACCAGCAGGTACAACTCACCTTACTTCTCTTCGAAATTTGGTGTAAATAAACCAAACAAAAGCATGATAAACCGCGTATCTATAGGACCTAGAAAAAAGAATTTAAGTAGTGTAAAAATTTTGTGGCATGAAAAAATAATTTTTTATAGTTTTAACTGTTTTTGATCACAGGTCGATCACAGAGGCTTTTTCTTGTTTGGTACAACAAATCTTTATATAAGCAGAACTTAGAAAAAGCTTGGTGCTGAGTGATACACATAATACCACCTAACAGACATGTAAACAACATTCTAAATTTTTATGACCGAGAGTCTTTATGAACAAAATTCCAGACATTGAGTTGCTTAACTTACCATTAAATGCTGAACGAAACCTTACTTAGATTTCATTCACATTAATAAAGTTAGCCTTGGGTAAAAAATTACTTAAAAAAAATATCTAAATGAAATTAGGTAAAATAAAAAAAAACTAACATGCTAACCTAACCACAAAACTGTTATGTTTTTTAACACCTTTTTAAAAGTGTATTTATGAATAAGAGCCCTCAGAGAACTGCATCTTAATTAAAATAAGCTCAACTTTTTCTGGCACCTCGTAATCTCTTTAATACATACTTATTTTTCTTTATGTGTTTATAATTCTGACTGATAACACTATTATATGATATTACTGATACTATATCAAATTGTGTACTTAAAGTTCTACTTTATAATTGATGTATAAAACTAATAAAAGGACAATTTACCATCTTCTTTGTCTATATTTTTAAGTACTAAGTGATCTTTAATCATAAATATAATTTTTTTCTTCAATTAGTTTTATTGCTTTGAGTCGTTCATCCTGCTGCAATCGCGAAAAAGACTTTTAAAAATTTCATGAAATCACATTTTTTAAAATTGTTGAGAATATATAAGATTTTTTCTTATTCATATTTTATCCTCAAAATGGGCAGCGGTTTGACTACTTTGCTATCTAAAATCTCATACATATCTATGTTTTCGATTTTATTCTTTTGTTTATTTTATGTTAAGGTAAAGTCATGGGCAACAGATTGTATTGGAAACATGAAAATGATTGACAATGAAAATTTTCATGAGTTTAAGCCTGTTCTAAACAGCATAGTTAATATAATTTTGTATAACTTGCTATCTGAAGAACTACTGTTAGATGAAATAAAATCGTATGAAATTACGGTGGATTGTAAATTACCTAAACATCTTTATTCAAATTGCAAATTATCAGATATTTGGCTTGCTTGTGGTGTTATATTTAATACACTAGATACCAGAGTGTTGAAAACCTTCTTACTTGAAGAGAAGAACATGAAAATTGCTAATAAACTGTTGAATAGTTTTGATGGTAAGTATTTTTGAAACATGGTGTAATATATTCATCTATCTGCAATTAATTAATTTATAATTCTTTCCTTATGTTGATAGACCAGAATTCTAGCCTCTAAAATTGAGCTTCCTTCCTTAAAGGGCCTGAGAACTATAAAAAGTTCAATAGCAATGGTTGAAGGATTAGAATTTTATTAAAAAAAAAATAAAAAAGCTCTTGATTCGTTCTTGATATGTTCTTCATATTCTTTAAAAAAATATTGTAAAGCTCTTACAAAAAATGCAAAATTTGCGGCAGTGATCAAAACGGTCTTAGAATTCAAGTGATTACCTTTATTGGTTATCAGGACTCTGCTGATATGCATCGTTAACACTGAATATACTAGAATGTTGTTTAATTAAAATGTGTGGTACAGTCTTTGTTAGTTTAAAAAAAGATGGTAAACTAATCTTTTGGTCAAGGTCACTATTTTTATTTATTATTATTTTTATTTCACAACATACTATTTTTTCTAATTTTCAAAACACATTATTTTTTTTAACTTCTCCAATTTTTTTTGCAATATTTACCAATTAGGACAGCTAAAGTCTCAATACACTTTTTTTTATCAAAAGTCTAAAAGTTACTTCTGGTCTTTGAATCAATGCTTTATAACAAGTTTTTTATATACTTGTTTTTAGGTATAAAATTAAAAATTTAGAAAATATCCCAGCTATTGATTATATCAAGCAGAAATTATAACTGAAATTAATAGGTATATAAAAATATATTTTATTTTAGATTCCACAAAAATATGGCCATACTTATTCATTTTTGAAATTCTATTTGAAAAACTCGGTACAACATTTTGGTTATTTTTTTCAACCTCTGAAGATGCACCTTCTGCTCTATTTAAATCTGTTGTAAGACACAAAGATTTCATCAAAGTAATAAAACGTATGAGTAAAGTTACAAAGAATAACAAACAAATAAAATATTCAAGCTACAGCGAGTCAATATACAATTGTAGAAATATGGAGGATGTGACTAAGATATTTTCTTGGATCCTTCCTCTCTTCAAGACTGTTTCAGAGTTCGAAATTTTGCAAGTCAATCTTATTGGAAATATATTGCGGTATCATCTTGAATTACTCAGCAAGGGTATGTATTTCACATATATATTTTAAATTTATTTGCATGAATAAATGATCACTTTTTATCTACTAATATTGACAACGCTCTGAATTAAGGTTGACCTTAATTACTTTCAAGCAATGTTTTCTTGTACTGTTAACTTCTATTTCAGTCAAACTTATTTGCATAACTAATATTGGCAGGAAAAAATATTTCTGAATGCAGAGAAAAAAAATTTTTCAAATCAGCTCACCGAGATGGAATAAATCTAAATGATTAAGAAATTCATAATCTGTTTTGACATTATGTGAACTCTTCTGCTCTCTCTGGACACTCATACATTTATACAAATATAATATACGCTTTATGCAGTCATGTTAAGTTACCACAGAATTTAAAAAGTTTATTTAGTATATCATAGATATTCTTTTTTTAAATTGACGACTTTTGCATTATGTTTAAAATACTGAAGTTACTGAAAGTTCTATTCAATTTTAAATAAACATGTGTTTCTTTTTTTGCATTTGTTTTTCCATAACTTTTTCAGTGCACAAAGGATAAAACGAAAAAAAGCCATTAAGATCATGGTCACACCCCTATAAACCTCTAAGGCTGAACAACCTGAATGGAGAGTTTGTTACAAGTTTCACTCGGCATAAATTGTTTTATTTTGGCTTTACTTTAATAAAATATAAATTTAGTGAAATCCTTTTTTATTGATATAGGTGGTTAATTCTTAAAATAAATCTTTTTTTAAAAATATAAAGTATATATTTTCAGGTAATTTAGAAGCCAGCAGCCAATTGTTTAATTACACTTCAAAAAGCATTATGTCTTTACTCAAGCATATATTCATTCTAAACCATCTATGGTTACTAAGTTCATTTGCTGATAGCACTATAGACATATTAATTGTGTTGTCTACTAAGGCTGTTGCAGCTGCTGAAGTAGCCAGACTAGTCTATATGATTGTTGACCGTGCCCATAGTTTAAAACACATTTCTGACCAAGAAACCAGTTTATTTCAATCAAACTACAAAAAAATGCAGAAATTTGAAGAGCACAACCTTAAATTGTTGAAGAAAACGCTGCTAATGATTTTAAAGGTAATTCCGCTGTTGATGAATTATGTTTTATACCTTCTTGGTTGAGCATATGTTATAAATATTTAATATGCTTGATGAGTTTATGTAATGTTTTGTCCAATAATTAAAACTATACATTTCTAGCGAACCCTTAAAGTAAATCACAAAAATTAATTTTAAATAACCTACTTTAAAAAATGTGAAATTTTGGAGATTATTACTATTATTATTATTATTACTTAAAAAAAGGTATATTTTTTTCTCTGTAATTTTTTTTTATAATAGTATTAAAATCAAATTAAATAAGATTAATTTGATAAGTTGAGGCCCAAAGAAATCATGTTGAAAACCTTGGTTAATTCTTATTTTTCTCATATTTTGAAATTGTCTTTAAAAGTTAAGTAAATATATCAAGTGGTACACAGTTTAATATGAATGGAAGATTAAGCAACGATTGGTTAAGATAACTAACTAACTATTATTAACTATTAACTAGATATTTTGAGTTTGGAAATCATGTGAAATCTATCAGTTTTTCGCAAATATTTACAGGAAAAATAATATGAACTGAAGCATAATTAAAGGTTTTTGTAAAAAAAAACATTTGCTTCTCATCCAGAATAGTGTTACTATCAATCAAAATTATTTTTTATAGCAATCGGTTCCAATCAACACAAAGCATAAGATAGAGGAAGATGCCTCCCAGCAGATTACATTACAAAAAAGCTTTACTTCTCTGTTAGGTTTGTGTTTTGCTAAATTTTTGATTTTTTCAAAATAATTAATTGCTCTGCCATTTTTAATCATTGAAAGATGTTTTGTTAAACTTCCATCGAAATGACACACGTTTGAAAAAAGTTTAAAATGTCAGTGTTTTAAGTATTATTTTTTTTTTTTAATGTTGCTTCATGCTATTTTTCTTAAATACATGAATAAGAGGTTATAGAGGATATTTTATCGGATTTAATATTTGAAAATCAGCTTATTTTACATGTAGTTAAGGGACCATAGAGGGCAGCTTTTGAGCCATTTTTTCATCGCTTGCCAAAAGTTCTCAGGCCTGGGCCCTCAAACCTGTCAAATCTGATCAAATAACTACATTTTTATATTTTTCAAGAAATCATTTTCTGGTTTAATAAATTTTTATTTGGTGAAAATAGTATGATTGCTATTAAACCGGGGTAACGGGCTTTGGTGGAGAGAATAATAAGCTCTATTGTTTAAACCGGGGTAATGGGCTTTGGTGGAGAGAATAATAAGCTCTATTGTTTAAAATGCTAATAGGTATTATCTTTTCTAGTAGTTATTTTGTGTGTGTGTGTGTGTGGAGAGTTTTGATGAAAATTATGTTTAATTTTAATTTTTTGTATTGTTTAAGGTACCTCGAAAGAACCTATTGTTGTTGTTGACAATGATGATGATGATGTAGACATAAAACCATGTATTCCAGCTGTGGTGTGTATTACTTCTTTATTAAAAGAAATCTATATGTGGCTATTGAATCTATTCATTGGTGGTGAAATACCCTGTGTGTGCTTGTGTGTGTGCATGCGTGCATGCTTGCGTGTGCTCGTGCATGTGTGTATGTGTATATCATGTAATTCCAAAATTTTTATTGACCAGAGCTTGTACATACAAAAAGAATATTCCAACAAATTATTTAATTTCATTATTCAAAAAACCTTTTTGTTTATTTTTTATTATAATTATTATAATTATAATTATTATATAATTACATAAATATTATTATTATATAATTAGTAAATATATTATTATAATTTATTATTATTATTAATTTATTATTATGGAAGGATTTTTGAATTTCTTAGTTAAAGAATAAATTATTTTTGAAACTATTTTGGAAAAGTTAACCAAAGGTGCTGTAATAACCACTTTGTTTGTGAAAACCGTTACCTGGCCAATTTGCCAATCCTTAGCACTGGTTTCAACTTGGAAACTTGTTTTAAACATGATAGGGTAAATGTTTTCAACCAAATCATGGCCAAAATATTTAAGAAATTGTTCTTAAACCAAGTGGGCACTTCCAAGCCCTTTGCAATACTTCAGAAATTCATCCTAAATACAGCACCCAGATTCAAATTATTGTTAATAACTGAGGAGTCAATACTAAAAGTCCTGAAACGTCTAAAATTGAATGAATCAAAGTTTTGTAAACTCTAATCATATTTTTAAAGTAATCATTTTTCTTTGATCTGCATTTCAATTTTAACGATTATTTACAGGCAGGGTTACATTTTGGAATATGCGCTTGAATAATTCTCATTGACTTAAAAAAATTATTTTATACAATAGACCACATTATACTTTAGAAAAAAAAAAAATATTCCCTGGTTTAAATTGTCAGATTAATTATTTAAGGTGATGTAAGGCAGTGTTTTCTATTTCTGGTGACCTAAAGAAGTCGATTCTAAGTTCATTGCTATTTCATGTAATTTACATGCTTGAATATTTTTCTTGTAATTTGTATCTTCTTGCCAACATAAATGTTCCAACATAAACATGTTGGAGAAAAAGTGTGGGGTAAATTAAACCAAGATTTTTCAAAATTTGTGATATATGTAGGGAATAAACTATGATATAGAAACATTATGGGACCAATCAAATTTGTAAAATAACTGGCTGAAGGTAAACCACCAACTTAAAATTTACATCTTTAAATACTTTGATAAAAACTGCCCTGCATACCTGACCGATATTTTAAATTCTATAAAAAATTGAAACCTGTTTTCAGAAATGCAGTTTAGAGCCAAAGTTCCATTATTTTCCATCATTTGTGAATAATTTAAAAGGTAAAGGTTTGTAAAAATGCACATTCAAACATAGTGCTAAAAGGTAAATTTTTCAACATATACATAAAATTTCAATTTTATGTGCTTTTATACAATGGGACATCTCTCCCTCCTTTAAATCCATTCTTTAAAGAAGAATTTGCAAAAATTTTTGTTTAAGAAAATTACTAGTTAATGAATACTAGAATTTTCAATTCTAAAAATTTAGTTTTATATTAATATATACAATATTTTAAAAATCTAATTTACTAACTTATTCTGTAAGAACATATCAAAGAAATGTTCAGTTTTTGAAATATTCACTTGTAATTGCTCAGGATTGCATTGAAATAAGAAATTCATGAATTTTAATTTGTTTATAATTGTTCATATTTTAGGATTTGCCTGGTTCGCAGAGTCCAATATATATAATAGATGATGAAGAAGATTTTAGCAATTTTATTGACTTTGCTGTAGAAGAACAGTCTATTTCTTATAACCCTATCACACTTCAAGAAGGAATCAGCAACAAAATGGAAAATGAATCAGTGAAAGAAAATAAGAAGATATTTCCTTTAATATCAAGTCCAAGGATAATAGAACTACCAGCAAATAAAGTCTATGCTGAAAAAATTTCATATCCAATTCCACCAATTAAAACTGGCAAAAAAACCCCCGATTTGTTTAAGCAGTTTGGAAATAAGCGCAAATTCAATCAAATGGGGGGCGATAGTGCTGTAAATAAAACTAAGTACATAAAAATTGACAATCAGCAGGTTAAACAGCATAGTTCAGTATCAAAAACTAAGGAAAGCAAATCTGTAAATACCATATCTAAAAATGTGCATGAAGAAAAATGTTTAATGGAGAAAAATTCAGAAAATAAAGCAACTGGCACTCCTGTTGTTAATCCTGCAATCCAGAAACCTGAAAACAAGTCATTGAAAACTCCAGAAGTTGTTGCGTTATATCCTGACAAGCAACAACCAAAGAAAACTACAACAATAAAACAGTTTTCAACTTCTCTTAGAAGGGAGCGTGTTGAAAATAATCTGGCAAATCCGGTACTGCGTAAGCCTTTAAAGTTACCTGATCCATCTAATAGCAGAACATTAGCTATCACCAATTTCCATCAGTCAGTTTTAGCATGGCCAGTGAAATTTTTTGAAGATAATAGACATGATCTTTTTGAAAATCCGAATTTAAAGAGAGTTGTCACTTGTTTCGATTCATATGACCTTTATGGTTTTACATTTTGGTCATTACTTTTGTTAGAGGCACAAACTCAAGTCAAAAAAGATTGGGATGAATCGTTGCACAAGCCTAAACGGTATATAATAAAGGGATATGAGGTGCACAAGACTATGTATAAAGCTGTGGACATGCGCTGTACTTATATTAAAGTTGATAAAAATGATAAATATGCTGGATGTCCAAATACTGATGATTTAGTCACTCTGCAATTTGATACTTCTATGGTATTCGGTATTGTTGAACATTGCTCTGTTATCACACATGCTGAGACCAAATATTATAGACTAAAAATAAAACTAAATCAAGTACCTATAGAACTGATGGAAAAAGAAGGCCAAACAACTTTACTTGTGAAGAAATTGTCCTCATTGACTAGTGTTATAAGGCAGTTTCAAGGCTTAATTGGTTTTAAGTCTTCACTTTTAGCTGGAGATATTTTAAAGCCATTTCGAGAAAAAACATATACTGTTGATAATAAACTTCTGCCAAAAACCTCCAGATTACAAAAGCTAAACAAATGTCAACACAGAGCTGTCTCAGCAGTATGTAATGCTATTCAGTGTGAATATGTTCATCCAAAGATAGTGCTTTTACAAGGCCCTCCTGGAACTGGAAAGAGCTACACTGTTAAAACTATCATAACTCATCTTTTGCAGGTAATATTTTTCATGTATATTATATCTTTTATCTAGTGTTAGTCATGCAGAGCAAGGTCGTGAACAAATTTGTTTTCTGTCTTAAATATTTTACAGATTATTATCTCCTGTTTGTCATATTGAAATTTTCACCATAAATACAAAATATAGTCTAGTAAAGACTTTTTGAGAAATTATTTTACTGAGCAAGCCTCTTTTGATAATTACAAAATGTTATTTATGATTATATTTTCGTGTTCTAACCAATTTTAAAATTTTTAAACTGTTCTTAAGCACTGAAACATGGAAAATTCGGTCTGAGAACAAAAAATTTGTGCTTCAGTTGTGCTAAAATTTTTTATTACAAAAAAATATTTATTGACTATTCTGGTATGATTACTACTGATTTTTGACTGATTTTTACTCCTGATAATCACTGATTACAAACAATCTTGGTTTGATGGCTATTTTCAGCATATCGATCTTTTTTTTCAGACCCTAGATTATGTCAAATTAATTATGTCTAAAAGGAAAGGTTTTTAATATTTCTTGTGAAATCTTGTTCAATTTTTCTGGTTTATGCAGTGGTCAAATGAGTTATTTCTAAATGTTATCGAACTAGAGCAGTAAGCTGGGAAAATTTGATCCAAAAAGATAATTTTTCTCCAGAGGTTGTTATGAAAATCATTTTTTTCCTTTAATTTTTCCTTTTTAAATTTGAAAATATTTAATGGATTAGTTGTCATTTCATGTTTTTTTTTTTTGTATTATTTACTTTGATTTAGAAATATAAATTTTATTAAATCCGCAAAATATTTTTAGAGTGTCTGCAAGCAGATAATGTTCCTTTTTAATTTAGGTATTTTACTTATCATCTTCCTCCATTGAGAAAAAGTCACAGCGTGATCGTATTTTGTTCTGTGCTCCTTCAAATGCAGCTGTTGATGAAATTGTGCGACGGTTGTTAATAAGTCCACCACGCAGAACAGATAACTGTAATAATCTTCCAAGTAAGTTTTCTTTATTTCTCACACAGCTAATTTAAAGGTTTTTTAATTAATTTAATCTATCATATTGCTAAACTATGGGAAATTTTAGAAGTAGCGAAAGAAACTTAGTGGATTTTATAATTCTTTGACTTATAACTTAAAAGTCAAAACCAAAAAAGTTTTAAGCAAAATAAAGATATGTCATAAATTTCATAGTTTAACTAACTTTCATTTTCAAAAAAAGCTAACTTTAATAAAATAAGAACAAGAAGAGAAATTTCAACAATGCTGAAAAAAAAGTTTCTGCTTTGTTTTGAATGAGCTTTATGCTAAAGTTTAAAGTTTGGTTGTGTATTAGTATGTTTAAAAATAAAATTAAGATTTTGCTTCCTTAAATATTTGACCCTTTGTGGCATGTGTTTACTATGCTTTTAATTTTGAATCCCAAGAGGATGAAAAAATGATTATAATTATAATAATGTGAAATGTAAAGTCTAGATTCGAGATTCGGGAAGTATTTATTCATGTCTGATTTGGTATTGAAAATAGCAGTCTAGAAATATGAACAAATGAAATAAATAAATTGATAAATGCTGAGTATAAAATTAAAGGAGTTGTTTAATATGTTATGTTTTAATGCTCTGGTAATTGTTAAACAGCGTTTCAGAGTTCCGTTAGTATCTAAGTGGTTCTTCCGTTAATTAACTTTTTTTATTTATATTTTTCACTATAGTTTTGACATAATATCGTAAAATCAATAAATTTTTTTCCTGTAGCTACTGATAATAACAATTGATAGCATGACCAATTGCATATTTTAGGGATATTTTATGGAAAGAGCGATTTTCAATGCTCAATTGTTATTTTACTGAAAGTTAGGCTTGTTACCTAGCATAAAAAAAAGATCACTGTTATATATTTACATTACATCTACCATCTTTGTTTACATTTGAATTCTTATTTTTATATATGTGGTGTTATCTTTATATGAGATCGGTTCTCAATGGTGTTTTATAAGATAAACAACTCGATTGATAGTTTGTGTTCTTAACTGTTAATATCCCATTTATCCTTATCCTGTTCAACTCAATATATTACAATCACAAATATATAAAAAAAAAAAAAAAAAAAAGAAATAGTTGCTTGAAAGTTCAATTGTACAATATATGACATTGAAAGTTCAATTGTACGATATATAACATTGAAAGTTCAATTGTACAATATATGACATTGAAAGTTCAATTGTACGATATATAACATTGAAAGTTCAATTGTACAATATATGGCATTGAAAATTCAATGGTACAATATATGATATTGAAAGTTTAATTTAAAATATATAACGTTGCAAGTTTATTTGTACAGTATATAACGTTGCAAGTTTATTTGTACAGTATATAACATTGAAAGTTTATTTGTACAGTATATAACATTGAAAGTTTATTTGTACAGTATATAACATTGAAATTTATTTGTACAGTATATAACATTGCAAGTTTATTTGTATAGTATATAACATTGAAAGTTTATTTGTACAGTATATAACATTGAAAGTTTATTTGTACAGTATATAACATTAAAAGTTTATTTGTACAGTATATAACATTGAAAGTTTATTTGTACAGTATATAACATTGAAAGTTTATTTGTACAGTATATAACATTGAAAG
>JAUZNK010073284.1:0-13828 GCA_035046665.1 Euphysa ruthae | reverse complement strand
ATACATATCTATTACATATTATATATTACAAATTTTTGCGAGAAGAGTTTCTCTATGCAAATGGTTTAGTATTAGATAGTGAGATATTTAAAGAATTAACAATCAAGCAAGGAAGTCTTTTTTAGAGTCAATAGGTCAAAAAAGTCAACCTTATTGTTGCCAAAGTGATAGTTAGTGGGGGAAATGTCTGGACAGTAAATTTCCTTGTGGCATCTGTAGTAAAGGTGTTTGTGGTAATAATGTGTATTGCAAGTACTTGGTGCGTCAGTACCAGATCAGATACCAGATCAAGGGTTTGAATGTAGAACTTGCTTAGAGAAGGAGGTACTATTTGTTGAAGTGAAGCATATAACAGTACAAGAGTTTGGATGTTGTGGAACCATTTTCTAATCTAGGTGACAAAATTGGACCCAGGGGAGGTGCAGAAGACAGTTATTGCTAAAATAAGGAGTGCTTAGAACAAGTTAATTTGTTACATTAGTTAGCAAATTAGGGGCATCCTTTAGTTTACCAAAGGTGGACTATACGAAACTTGTGTTGGAGGTGCTATGATCTATATGGTTTGAACTTAGTAAAGGTAAACGATTTAAATCGATCAAAAAGAAATGATCCTGGATTTATATAGTAGATATTTAGGATTAATAAACTTTGTTTGAAAAGACAGTATGGGTGTGTTTGATATAAGAGAACTTATGCTGCATAGAAGGCTGCATTGGTATGGTCATCGAAATCTAGATGGCCAAGATTAATTGACCTAATAAATGCAGAGACATTGTAATAGCATGAAACTCTGTGAAAAGAAGGTCTAGGAGGACCTTGAGTGAGGAAGTTTGGTAGAATTTTAAAGAAAAGAATATAAGTATATTATTATATAATACTATACTATAATTAGCCAAAAGATAAAATAGCTTGGAAGTCCGTCTTAATTATTTTATTGAAAGCCTGCAATGATAATGGTGATGGTTATTGTTATGAGTTGGCTTTTAGAATTCATACATATTCCTTAGACTATCCTAATAAGTCATTCACACTAAACTCTCTCATAATTTACCATACTTCATTCCGTGGTATTCTATCAAATGCTTTTGATAAGTTTATAAATGAATGCAAAATATAGGTTATTTTGAACACATCAAGAAATGAATTTTTCCAAAATATTTTTGAATTTTCTGAAGTCTGTTTGCTTTGTCATGATTCAGCACCATATAAAAGCAAATTTTGTGGTCATTGAAAATATCCAAATTACTGAATTCTGAAGGTAACTTTGGGTATAACTTTTTTATCCTTTTGAGAGACTGAATTAGAATTCTTTTTTTGGCATTTTAGAAGATTCGTTTGTAATGCTACTGTTTTTGCAAAAAAGGACTCTCCACTTTTAAATAATTCTTTGGGAAACACAAAGCAGAATTACATCGAAAAAATCCTCTCAGCTCCTAAAGTTTATCATATTGAAAATCTAAGTTAACAAAAGTCTCCACTTTATCAAAGCAGAGTTGAAAAAACTAAAGATATTTCATCTGACATATCTCAGTTTAGTGACTTAGGTTTATAAAAAAATACTATATAAATGTTCTTCAGCAACCGCAATAATGGCTTAAAATGAACTCAAGAAAAGATGATTTCAGACTTTACAAATGGATTTATTGTTCTTTTTCTACTTATGCATAATAACGCAAAAAGTCCCCACCTGTGGCCTGGTCCCTGAAAGTCCGCATCTGTGACCCAGCAGCCCCTGAAAGTCCCCACATATGTCCCAGGCCCTAAAAGTCGCCACCTGTGTTCTGAACCCTGAAAGTCCCCACCTGTGGCCTGGGCCCTGAAAATTCCGACTTGTGGACCAGGCCCTTAAAGTCCCCACTCGTGTCCCAGACCCTAAAAGTCCCTCTCTATGGCTTGGACTCTGAAAGTGAGTGTCTCAGGCCCTGAAAGTCCCCACTTGTGGCTCGGATCCTGAAAGTCCCTATCTGTGGTCCAGGCCCTGAAATTCCCCACCTGTGGCCTGTGCCCTGAAAGTTTTCAAAGTTATTCGAAAATGACATTGTTGAAATTTTATCAAAACCCGTCCATTATTATTTTTTTAAACTGTTTGTAAAGTTAAAGCACCATAAATGGCATTTTTCATCCTTATGCGCACTTACCAAAAGTTTCTCATCCTAAGGATGGGCCCTAAAACAAGGTCATTTTAGGCCTAAAAATTTTCAAATTTTTTTTAAATTCATTAAATTCACTTAATTTTCTTAAATTAAATCTTGCATGGCTAAAATTATTATTCGGTTGCCGTAACTCTTGAAGATCAACTCCCAAATCAAGAAAGTTTGAGTCGGAACAACGAAATAATGTCTTTTTATCATCAAATTCACTGACCTACATGTTTTATATATATATATATATATATAAAAACATTTAGGTCAGTGAATTTGATGATAAAAAGATATATATATATAAATATATATATATTTCTAACAGCTTGTTTACATTTTTCAAATATAGTCATGATGTATTTACATCGTTAACATTATACTTATATTAATTTTGATTTAGATAAAACAGGCATTTCCAACTTTTATAGTCTTCTTTTTTTGCTTTAGAAAATTAAAAAAAACTTGTGAATTGGCGAGTTACTCGAATCGATTTTTATAATTTTATAATTTTTTTTTTTTATAAATATTTTTAAAACAAAATCGTACTCGTTCAACTGATTCAAGGGACGATGGGTTGCAAATTCTTTTTTTGCTTAAATTGCTATCTCAAAATATAAAATTAAATAACCAACTATTTTTAGTATTGTACATATAAAATTTCATGGACATAACATCTTCATTCACTGCAGCCTTTTTTATTATTATTATTTTTTTTTTTTTTTTTTTTGGCTTACAGGGCCCAAATATATATATTTTAAGTTTAAAAGCAACTTTATTAAATTTTCCTCAGAATAATTCTGTTTTTATAGTTTGAAGTTGTAGGAATATGGAGGGTATCTTTTGTGAGGACAGCTATTTTAGGCAAGAAATTGTGTTGTGCTTTTGCTGAAGTTTTTTTCATGAAATTTTATCTTGCTGCATATTCTCTTGGTTCTATTAGAAAAATTCAGCTTTAGTTTAAAAAGAATTTTAAGCTTTTTCTTGAAAATTAAATTCTGATTTTGCTGAAATGTTAAAAAATTTGTGTTTAATTTTTTTTTTTTTGACAATAAGAAATGTGAGAGTATAATTGCCATTTTTTCCCGTTCATTATGCTTGTTACCTTATTTTCCAATGGTAAGGAAATAACCAAGTGAGGTTTACCGACAATTATAGTTAGAGCTGGCTTTACACCTGTGATTTTTACGGCTTTTCCAAGATTTAGTTTCTAGTAGGTATTTCCATAATCTAAAAGCTGTAGTACTTCGCTTAACTATGAAATTTCTGTTATCTATTTTTCATATTTCATATTTATTTGATATTTAAGCTTAATAAAATGCATGAAAGTGAATCTGTGTGTTCTGAAACAGAAAATACGTCTTCGATTATCTCCAAAAATGTACAGTCTACCAAGGTTTCCTGGCTCACCTATTGTCTTGTCTGTTGTTTTGGGATTGGATCATGGATTACTATTAATGGTATTTGGGTGGAACTCCCTAATCTCATCAACCTAACTCCAGAGAAATACAAGTTAGCATCAAACCTATCAATCATATGTCAAATAGCAAATATTGGGCCAATCCTCTACAGTTTATTGCACAGAAAATACAAAAGTCAGAAATTTGAAATGTACACTATATACGTTTTACTAATTTTGGGTATTTCTTCATGTGTTTTTCTTTCATTTTTTTGGAATAAAAGTACTGTTGTTTTTGGTAAAAATTATAGTGTTGCTTTGTATTTGCTAACATTTTTCATGGGTTTGGTTGATTGCACATCTTCTGTTACCTTCCTTCCTTATATGGTGATGTTACCCACTATGTACATGAGCCCACTGTATGTGGGAGAAACATTAAGTGGGTTTGTACCAAGTCTTATTGCTCTTGCACAAGGTGCAGCGACACTATCTGTTAATACCTCATTTGTGAATACTTCAATCAAAGAACTATCTTTTAATTACAATTTAAGGTTTTCTCAAGGAATTTATTTTCTGATACTTGCAGCTATGTTATTAATTTGTTTCCTTTCATTTATTGCTCTTAATGTATTACCTCACGTTAAAAAACAGAGACTGATTGTTATCAAGGAGGGCAAGGAAGAAGCTTTTACGAGTTTGTTAAACAGCAGCTCATCAAATGTGTTTGTGAAGTATAAAATTTCTGTCCTTGGGCTATTGATAATTCAGGCATGGTTGAATTTTCTACAAAATGGTGTAATTTCAAGTATTTCAAGTTATAGTTGTGAACCGTATGGCACTTATACATATCATCTAGGTACAATCGTTTTAGTTCATTTTAAACTGGTATTTTTACTTATTAGATTATTGTTAATTCTGGAAAATTATTTGCATTTAATTGGTTTAAATCATTCTAAAATTAACCTTGAGCAATATTGAAAAACTTTAATAAATAGGTAAAATAATATGATCCCTAAAAAAGCTAATTGGTTCTCATGAACTTACCTAAAGATCAATGTCTTGTTTATACGTCCAGCTGTGGTCTAAAAATATTTTTTTTCACTTCCAGCAAAACCAACTTAATCTTTTAAAGTTTTCCAGTCCATAACATTTTTCTGGTCCATAATATGTTTTCTCATTTTTTTTCACTAACGGTTCGTTAGTTTTTCTGAAATTTAGCACTTGGTGTAAGTTCATAAAAATATTAAAAGTTGTTTTTTGTTGTTGAACCTGAATTTGGTAATTTTGGGGCTAAAATCAATAGCCTGAGAATCTGTTCTTTGACTTTCTTTATAATTTTTTAAGGAGATAAAGGACTATAAGGAGAATCTTTTAATCCCATATGACCATCAGCCAAAATGTCTCTTTTTGGAGACTTAGGCTCTATTCATGACCTGAAAATGATAAAATTTTTTTAGGTCTGAAGAAAGAAGTTCATTTGAATCAGCTATAACTTATTGTTTTTATTTTTAATTCTGCATGAATTTATACGACTGAAGTGTGCGTCTTTTAACATGTATGGCCACCAGCCTAAAATTCTTGTTTATCAGGCCCAAACCTCGAAAGGTGTTAAATTTGGTTGGGAAAATGAAAATGAAAATGATTTTTTTTCGGTTTTTTACAAGAACTTTTCGAATTTTTGATGAGATTTTTGTAATTTGACTAATTTGAAAATGTTATTTTCTTTGCTATCTGTCTGGTCTTATTCTCTTTAATCATTCATTACTTTTTCATAAAAGTTTTTTAGTTCTATTGATAGCAATGTAACAATTTAAAAATTTAAATCACTCAGCTTTTAATACACCCAAAATATGCCTAATTATGGTCATATATACGTTAGACATGAGCCTATGACATGCTGTGATTTGATTTTTTACTTATTTTAGCTGCATGTTTTGGATTTATTTCATCTGCTATTGCATGTTTTTTGTTCCTATGGTCTCCATTTAAATCAAAGAAAATAATAGTTGCTGGGACTGTACTACATCTATTATGTTGTATCTACATATTTGTTGTGGCTTTACAAAGTCCAGATCCATGGCTCAAAACTAAATTAGTTGGAAAAATATTGGTTGTGAGTAATTTTCACTTTTCTTTACTAAGTAAGTAATCTAATCAGAACAAAACATTAACTTTGTTTGAGGACCTTGTTTTCTTAACAATTATAGACATTAAAAATGGTTCTTAACTGCCAAACATATCTCTCTAATAATGTTCTCCTAATGCTAGCCATGTTTAAGATTTAAAAAAAAAAGTTTTTTAAAGACTTACTGAATGCTTATTTTATAGGTAAAATGCAAAAGAAGAAAAAAATATATCCGAGAATGTTTAAATGATAAATGATGTGGTTTCAAATTGGCAGATGTCAACAAATTTTTGTTATTTACCAATTATCATAAAATCAGTATTTATACTAATGTTAGTGTTTAGCATTTGTAATTTTTTTATTGATTTCTTTTTGATTTATTTATGTTTAGCTAAAGTTTACTCTTGCTTTTATATTCCAACCTTTTCAACAATCTATTCTTATTTACAAAAAAGTATCGTATTTTAAGACGTTTTTTTGAAAGTACCATTAGTTTAAATTGGATTAAATTATTTGATTGAAAATTAAACAAAAAATCACAGAAGCAGCTTTATTTCAGATATTCATCATTGACGTTTTTTGGCTCATACAAAAAACCTGTTCACTGATAATAGATTTTGAGTTTAATATATTTTTAATTTTATAAATTTCGATAAACTAAATTTGTTTGTATTTCATATAAAGTGTGTTTTAAAAAAAATAGCTATGCAACATCATTAGTTACGTTGCATAATTTCCAAACAATTTATAAAAATGTAAAATTTAATGTTATTGACTATCAACATGTTAAATCGTGTTCTGCTTCGATTTGAATGGATAATTTATTTGCTTTCAGCGATTACTTCTCAAGATTGTTGTGGAATATTGATCTCATTAAATGTAGCACAGGGGTTGGCATGTCAGATTTCTTCAATTTGATTTCTTCGTATAATCTTCTTCACATAAAACTCACCTCAAGAAACACTTGTTTTAATGATATAGCTCCAAACAATTATTAGTACCTAACTTAAAATTGCTGGTCTTACTCTCATAGGTACTTCAGTTGCCGGTTCTTTTTGACTTTCTATCTTGCTTTCTGAAAAATTCTCACCCTGTGCGGGACAGCAAACTCTACATGCTCTTTGAATTTGAGCTACTTTTGCGTGATCTGGTACTATAATTTTACATTGTCTACCAGAAAGCCTTTCATACTCCTCATTGTTGACAGTTTGATAATTTTGTAAGGGTTTAAGCATCTTTTGCTTCTCAATTTCAATTTTGATTTTTTGGTTGTTGCGTTTTGACAATAGTTCACTATTTGTAATGTGCCAAAGCTTTTGATAAATTATTGATTTCACCAGCTAACAAATTTATAAGTGGTTCACCATCTTTATCTTCTTCATCAATATCAGAATCAAATTCAGTTTATATTAGGTAACCTTTCTCTGAGTGGAGTGTTTACTTTCTTCTAGGATGGAGTTTATTTTTTTTTTTTTTTTGATGATGATGATTTTATGTTGTAAAAGCATGCTCTAGAATTTTGCGTAATTAGTTAGCTTAAATGCATAATTATCTGTATTATTGCATATATTGTAAAAGTCCAATTTTGATATAATTAATTTTATTCATTTAAAGATTACATCAATACTCAGTACCATTTATAATAGTTTAGATGATAAAACTCTAAGTCAAATACTTCTCCTTTATTTTGATGACCGTATTTTTTTACAGAAATTGTGCAGCCTATGTATATAGACGGCTAGCACCACAAGGGTTAATAGCCTATCAACTGTCATACACAAACATTTAAATAAAGATATTTCTAATGTTTTGAGTAATTTATTTTGTCTTTTTCCATTGGCATATCTCCAATCACCTAAAAGACTTCTTGTATTTCTCCACTGTTTAAAAAAGTTTCTAGACTTTCACATGATGAAGTTGATGAACTTAGATTCTTATAAATTTTTCAAATTTTATTAGCATCTTTTAAAGAATCTGTAAGCTTTAGACTCTGATAATTTTGCAGGTGGCATTTTCTTAGATTTTCACTAGGTTTTTGACAATGAAGGATGATCTTATCTCTAAGCTTAGTCACATGTTCATGGTGTGGCTTATGATTGGTTTTTATCATTTTTACGAAATCGTAAAAGTTATGTCATAATAAATGGATTTAAATCTGCTCTTAAAAAAATAAATGTATGTGTTCTACAAGGCTCGATTATTTAAGTTGGACAAGGTAAACAAGCACCAGGTAGAAATATATGTTCGCTAATTGGTATGAGGGCTTATTGACAATCCACATGTTCTTAAACAATTTTACACCTATAAAAGCATGCAAACTAGCAAGGCTGCAGTAGGTTATATGACATTTGAGTTGGACAAGTCAAAGGTAAACAAGTACCAAATAAATGATATTTCTCCAAACCAATATGTCGCACCAATATGTCGCTTGCACTTGTGACAAAGAATGGTGGATATGAATAATTGGAAATGTGAACGAAACAGAGAGAGACCTCAAGTTTAGATTTATGCACCCTCATGGACCTGCACCATTATTCTATTGGCCACATTTTCTAGACAAATGCATATAAAATGTAACCGAATTAATGGTATTGTAACTGTATCTTTAATTACGTTATTGCTAGAATAACTTAAGGAAGCAGGCATTTACTCAATGAAACTGACAATTTTGGAAAAGATCCCTTAAAAGTCTTAAGCTTACAGCAGTCATAAATCACCTCCTCCCTTTTTCATTGGTTAGAAAGTTTATTTTTTATTTGGATCCTGTTTGCTGGTGTATTAAATGTGTAATGTGTAACAAATCTGATTTATTTGCTCAACACTATGTTTATATGTTTTGTTTGGTAAATTTCACCAAGACCAAAACTTCTCTAAAGTGTTCATACTTTACAGGAATAACATTTAAAATTTTTGTAATACATTTGCTTGTTTTGCAACTTGTGCACAAAAAATGTCAGTTTTGTAAATATCATTTAACTTTATTAACTAGATTTTCCATTAAAATCTGATTAAAGATGCATAATTTTATTATTTTCGGACTGCTAAAACTTTCGTTGAATAATAAATCCAAGTTAACGCGGTAACCGGGTCCCAATTAACGTAGTAACCGGGTCCCGATTGGGAAACCAGGATATTTATTAAAATTCCAATATCTCAAGTCCCCCTAGGAATTGCGGATTTTTTCAGATTTTTTATCTCACTAAGTTATTTCAATGGTCGAAAAAAAAGAAGTTGAAGATTTATAGATAAATAGCCTTGTTGGGTTGATGTGGAATTATTCTAACTATAGTTTACTTTATATGCAATACCCACTGCTAAACTGCTCTAATGTGTTAAATTGATTGACACAAACAGAACCGCTGCAGGTTTTTACTGAATTTGCAATGACATCAACAGAGTTTCTTGTTCACAGCTACCTGAAGTCTGTGGCTGTACAAGCCACAAACACAAAAACACAAAAAACAACTACGTGACAGAAAAAATCAAACAAGTGGGTTATTTCTAACAGCAACCAAAATTGAATGTAGCAGCAAAAACTAAGAATTTTCTTATGGAAGCTGTTAAACTAGTTAGTGTGTGTAACGATGCTGTACATAGTCTTCTGTTGAAGGTCTATATGAAAAATTTAAATAGAAAGCCTCCAATTGGTGCTAATTCTAATTTATGTAGAGATACTGGCAGTGGTAAGTCTTCTGATGGGTAGGTTGATCCCAATGACACAAGTTATTGAATAACAGGTGATGAGGAAGCAGACAGCTCAAAAAAGAGTAGTAAAAGGGTACGTTGATGCAGACACTGACAAATTCGCTGGCACAACAGTGATCCCTGTAACTTTAATTGCAAACTCTAACTCAATGTAAATAACTGGACTTAAAATTTTACTAAAGAATTTGATATGCGAAGGAGTTCCTATTTATACCATCTCTACAGTTAGACATCTCCAAATGCCTTCTGCATTTGGAGATATTTATCTAATGCACATACATCCAACATATTCAAAGATTCATCAAAAGTTTGCTTCTTGGAATTTCCTTAAGTCCATGAAAAAAAAACTGCACAAGTGTTTATAAAAGAAATCATGCAATGTTCTAGCACAATGGACCACTTTTAATACAATTATAGTGGAGTATCCAGAACTCAGAAGACGACCATAGTGTACTTTATGAAAAAATTGCATTCGTGATTAATCATACCGTAAACAAGCACAGATGAGAAAGATACCAAAATTATATATAGTGTCACCATGAACCCTTTTCAAGACAAGAACGAAGCAATTTTTGGTTAATTGAGGGCTCAAATGCCCATCAATTTTAAAATTATTGTGATCTGAAAGACAATTGTATAAACCTTATAAATTATATTATTCATACTGGAAGTGTTGAAGTCTTTCACCATATCATACTATCATACATATCATACATATCATATATCATACCATACCATATTATACTTGCCAAAACGTAGTCAGTATTAAATCATTGTTGATGGGAAGCTACCTATCTGCCCTGGGAAATAATTTTAATTCTGGGAGGGAGCAAAATGTTCTAAAAAATGGGAAGCATAAAGGTGAATGCAAATTTAAAATTGCTTACCTAAAAACAACAAAAAGGTATAGTGCAAGAGTTGTGAAAAGAGCTAGACACTATGATTATTTAAAAATCTTACTTAAAAGTGTTTCAAAGAAAGCAGCTGGAGCGGAGTGGAAGCTCTCCTGAAAATGTGTTATAACTCTAAGAATGAATGAACCAAGGGTAAACTTTATCAAAAGAAGTCTTAAAATATAGTATAATATTATTGGTCCTGCTCTAGGCCTGTTTTGTCTGTTCTTTTTGTATTTAAACTACTACAACGCAAACTAATATGCTTGATATTACTTGGTTTTTTTTTTTTTTTTTTCTTTTTTTATATGTAAACCAGAATCAAAAAACGTCACACTGATTCATTGTCTGGCTTTACTTCGTATAGTCACACGAGTGAAATATCTGACTTTAAATTTTTGGCTCAGTCATCTCTTTCCTCAAAATTGACATATATAACGTTTTAATCAGTGTACTCTGATTGCATCTGGTTGTCAAAACACGCTTGATAAAAATAAACCAACCATTATATCTCTATGCAGCATATTTGTAATTTCTATAAAAACTAACTGACTTTTAATATAAAGTGGAAATGGAAAAATTCATCAGAATAATTCTGCTTTTAGATAGCTTATTAGTATATAAAAATTTTTTTTTAGATAAAAATATGATTTTACCTAGTAGAAATATTTTGTTTGGAAATAAGTAAACTCTTTTTCGATCAATCCAATTACTGCAGCCCATAAAACAAGTCGGTTAAGCAGTCAGATTCAAAACCTTTGTGCTCCATAATGCACTTAGACAACCGCTTTACCACAACTAAAATGTTATTTTATTCTCAATGTATTACTAATAATATAGTGCGTAATAAATATACAAGATCTATTCTATGTAGACTTACAGTGTTTATTTTTTGTGGTAGTTTTCTGGATAATAGCATATTTAATAAATGCTCGCTAAAACAATATAATCACAGAAAAATTTTTCAGAAACTTAGCTGTTAAAACCATGAAACCTCAAAAAGTTGAAGTAAAGTCATGTTAGTCTAATGTTGTAGACAAACAAGGCGCTCATGTTTTTATAATGAATACAACTAAGCAATAAGTTTATTGCCCATTTATTTAAACTGAAAAATTTATGTAAATCGTGTAGCAATGTTTTTGTCAAAAATAAACAGCTGGAATATAAAAGTTTATTTTTCTTTGGCGTTTTAGTTTCTTATTAAATAATTTACCTTCTAGGTGTCTAAAATGGACTTTGTCGATTTCTCTGCAGCACAGTAATTTCCAGTTCACTGGTTTTTTTATAAAATTCTTACAGACACAACATTTATTCATTTCCATATCAGTTTGTCTGGTACAGTTTAAAAGTTCTATAGTATTTCCGACTTCGTTTATATGATCTTGCCAAAGTAACTGTCTGAATCGTTATTGCTTTAATTTTCAAAATATTTAGCAGGCTCAAACCAAAAAATATTTAAAATATTTTTTTCTCACAATTTGCTAAAACAGTACTTTTTTTCTTGTGCAATTGACTACACAAAAACGCAGTGATGATGTCAAACCACTTTTAAATATTACAAGTCTGTACCAAATTCATGAAACTTCACAATATTTAGAAACAAAATGGTAAAAATGACTTGTTAAAAAAGATGATTACAAAGTTTTTATTTGAGTAAATTTATTTTGGTATGGTTATACCGATCAGGTAAATATTTTAAAATTTTTTTAATGTTATTTAAAAAAGGTAGCTTTTTACCTGAGGATCACAAGTGTAACCTTTGTAGAACCATAAAAGCCGAACAGTGTGGCCTACATCCTGTATCTTACGCTTTATTTAAAGCTTTTTCTTCTAACTTCTTAATAAGCACAAAAAATCTCCAGTTGAATTTTGCCATTGTTTACAGATAAACTGAATATCATTTAGAAACGGCTGCTGCGCCAAATAACTGAAATGGTGAGACCATTTAGAAATGGTTTAGGTATGTCAAGGGTTAAGAGTTAATAACGAATGATCACAAATTAAAGATATTTGTCCTGCAATACATAAAAAAAAGAAAAATTTTGTTTCCACTAGATTCCAACTTTGTTGTTTTTTAGAACAGATTGATGAAAGACTCCAGACACTGTATTTCTGCCATATTAGCACAATGTTTTTTTATGACCTGCATGCATATATACGAGCAGACTTGATAATAGAATCGCACTTTCGACCTTTTTCATGAGCAAAATGATAAAAAGTGAAAAGTTCCAGTCATCGATTATTAATTAAGAACAATTTGTTATAGGATGTGCATAACAAACTTTATTTATTTAGTTTACTTGTTGATTTTATTAATCTTTATGAAAAATTCATACTCTGCTTATGTATGTTAAAATCTTTTTTCACCACTTGCAGAATTTGAAATTAGAAAGATTTAGTAATAAAAAAAATTTTGAAATTGATGTATCATCTAATCATATTTCTTTGCTTTCCATGATATCTTGATCTATATCACTTCTGTCATTTTGTAGTTTACATACCCATAAGATAGAACCTCAAATTATTTTGGTATTCACCATGTATTACTATTAGATTCCAAATGGTACTTCCTCGTACAGAGAGCCTTATAGTTCTAATTAAATAAGTTTTTCTAGAAGACTGAATTTACATGTGCTTAATAAATGATGTTTTTTTTTTAAATGTAGGTGCTGTTCTTTATCTGTGTTAATTTTCTTGCTGGATACACAAAGTTAGCAATAGCATCAATAATGAGATACTATGGACGTAAATATTTGTTTTACACTGGAGTATCCAATCAATTGGGTTCCTTCTTTGGTGCAGTTGTTATGTTCCTGGTTGTCAATTACACTTCAGTTTTCAAATCTTGATTAATATTTGATTTAGAAGTTTCTACTTTGATAGGGAATGAATGAATCAAAGAATTGACCCTTTCATCATGATAAGAGGATAATTTACTGCAACTTTGAGAAAGCAGTCAAATTTATTCCAAATATTCTAAGATAGAATAGGAGAACGATTTTTTGGAGGAATAATGTTTTAAAATGCTATTTTTGATAAATTTTACATATTTATTTTATTATTTTTTAAAAAATCAAAGTAGTTACCAGAATTTCGTTATTCATTAAGTACTTCAAACGCTAAATTTTAGATAATTTTGTGACTTTTTGTTAGTTATATTATCTAAAGAATTTCTGAACATGATAAGTGAAATCATTTAGTAAAATTCCCTAGCTCGAATCAAATCTTTTTATATTTTATGTTGTAAATTATATCTTTTTTGTTACTATTTTATCAGCTTCAATTTACTTTTTTTTAAATGTTAGAATATCTCTAAAATGTTAAAGCGTTCTTATTTGTCTGAAAAAAGTTGCAACATCACTGAAAAATAACTTTCAGGGTGTATATGTATATGTGAAACACATCCCTGCTCTGTAGTTCACAGTTTTTGATAATCAAAGAACACAGCTCTTGACATAATATATCCAAAACATGTGCCAAGTAAGTAAATAAGTGAGTGAGTGAGTGAATAAGTAAGTAAGTAAGTAAGTAAGTAAGTAAGTAAGTAAGTAAGTAAGTAAGTAAGTAA
>JAUZNK010073273.1:0-13828 GCA_035046665.1 Euphysa ruthae | reverse complement strand
TCTGTTGTCTTGTAATTTTCATAGCTAATGTATATTTTTTTGTGGCAGAATAAATACTTACTTACTTACTTACTTATAAAATAAGACTTACTGATTTATCAAATTCCACATCAACCATCCTTGCAACAGGTATAGTTTGTTTAGGATAACTTCCCTTTTCCTTAAATTTCAAAAAAAAAAAAACATTTAGTAATTAAATATACAATAAATAAAATTGTTACCTTCCTTAGTTACTCTTTCTCAAAAAAAATTCAGCAGAATTGGAACTTAATTTTTTTTTAAATAAACATGAATATCGTTTTTGGACAAAATCTTACTTTTTCTAAGACTAGGCAGACAACCCAGCAAATTTTTTTAGAAAGCCAATATTGTAAATGGGGGATTTTAATATAATTCTTTTAGAAACCAACGGATAGGCGGCATACGTTTCAGCCGATTTAGAGACTGACATCTATCCATAGACCCTAGTGAATAGTGTAAGAGAAAAAAATTTAAAGGAAATAGATATGCAGCAATTCTAAATTTCACCAAGGCATGGAGTCAAATTGCATAACGTGTGCTTTTCACCAAGGTATGGAATCAAATTGCGTGCTTCTACAGATACAATATACAGTAGGTATAGAATAACAAATTAACAGTATGGTAAATTTGATATCTTCCAATCAGTTCCTTCTTATTAACGTCTGAATGGTCCTGCTCGTTTGATTTATTGTGTAACATATTCTTAGAAAATTGTGAAATCAGACTCATTATATATATTCTAAACTTAAACAAAAAAATTTTCAAAAAAAATGATTAATTGATTTTTGAAAAATTTTCTTTTTAGGTTTAAAATGAATTTGTTTTGGGGCCCATTCCCAGGACGAGATTTTTTGGTAAGACATATGAGTGAAATATGCTCTTTATGGTCCTTTAACCTAAAGCAAAATTTTAGAAAAAAGTAATAAACGGATTTCCAGAAAATTGATTCAAAAATCTTAGTCCAAATTTACATCGAAAATTTTTTGCTGAAGACCATACAGGCTAAAAGATACACTTAAGTTTTTTAGGCCAAAAATGACTAACAAAAAATCTAAAATCGTCAATCCTTTTAAATTAAAAATTGATATCTTCATGCGAGGTTTCAGATGTGCGAGAAATGAACGTACATGAATTAAATATATGAATTATTAAAATTATTTTAAAAAAAAACTTTTCTAAACTTACTTTATACAAATATCTCTAATAAATACATTTTGCTGTTAAAAACATGCAAATAATAAAAAAAGAATTTAGGAACTTTAAACTTACTCTCATTAAACATGGAAAGACGCCAAAGTCTGAAATATCGAACGCCTTATTTTCTTTATAAAGGAGGGGTAAAATGTTTTATTGAATATTTGAATTCGTTCACTCAAGAAAAATTCTATGCTAGAAACAAATTATTATGTTTCGCAACACTTATTTCAGCTTTTATGATAAAGCTATTAAACAAAAAAATTGTGTTAAATATTTACACAACATTGTTGCTTTTCAAAAAATAGAGTACTACATTTTGTAAAAACTATTACAAGCCCTTTTATTTTTACGTTTGTTTTATTAAAAGCCAAAATCCAATTATAAAAACATCTACGATAGAAAAAAAAAAGCTAACAAAACGTCTAACCTGAAAAAAATAAACCTAATCATTCTTACAAAAGCATAATAACATAACTAAACAATAAAAAGTATAAAAAAGATGTAATAAAATAATGAAAATTGACACATTTAGTGGTAAAAAATTAAGGTATTTGAATTAAAAATTTTAAGGAAAATTACTTTGAAGTATTTCAAATTCTGTCCATCAAATTCAACCCATCTCCGTTGTATTGATCTGTCAGCATTTTGACTGAAATATGGAAAATCAAAAACATAAATTCAAAAAAAAAAAAAAAAAAATGCCAAGCTAGAAAAGATCATTGATCTTTTTAATAACTAAAAAAACTACACAGAACTACTATGCAAAACAACCTAAATTTTCCATTGTGAATTAAAAAAATATCAAAATGAATTTTAAAAATGTTATGTTTAAGTTAATAGCATTTTTATCATTTCCTAGACTAGTTTATAATAGAATTTGCCTTCATTCTTGCTGTTTGTCAAAGGTTTATTAAAACTAAAACAAGCAGTTGGTGACTGGTTATTTTTCAAGCAGATAAAATACATTGTTACAAAAATGACAATAGATATATGCTAAAATTTATGCTAAATAAATTGAAATTTTGTAAAAATAAAATATTTCAAAGTACAGGGCGATACAGTCAAACCTTTGAAGTATCTAATACACCTTTTTTAAAAGAAAAAATCTATATGAACAGAAAGGTTTAAATAACTTGAAAAATGAAAAAATCAAGCCAATTAGATCATGTTAAATTCAAAAAGAAACAGAAAAAAAATTTTGAGAAAAATCCAAAACCAGGTATTTCAGGCTAAAATGCCGATTTAGAATATAGATATAGATTTTAAAATAATCTTTTTTGACATTATATCAAATTTCAAAAGAATCAAAACATAAACTTTTGAGAAAATTAATTTGTTTAAGGGCCCTGGTAACAAGTAAAAATAAAATTTCTAAAGGACCGGTATGATCAAAATTAATATTTTCTATTATGACATCAAATTTCAAATCCAGGTAAAAGTCAAAAAGTATTTTTCAAATGATAATCAACGTTTTCAGATGGGACAGATACATACCTCGAAAACTTTTGCAAAAATGTCTTAATAAATTAAAATAAATTCTCTAGAAAATTCAAAACATGTTTTTAGACCAAAATGAATTCATTTAGGGGCCTGAGTCCCAGGATTAAGAATTTTTGGCAAATGGCAATATGCATGAAAAGTTACCTACTATAGTCCACCAACTTCATGCAAAGTTAAGAAAAAAATTGGACATAATTCGCTAAAATTACAAAAATTTTGTTTTTGTCTAAAATGTTCCCTACAAACTAAGAACCTTTAACTTGAATAAAAATTTACTGATTGGCTTTAGAGAAATTTTAAAAAAATTTTTGGGAAAATTTGGGCATAACCAGAGATTAAATAAAGCGAGTAAATTTTAACATATTTTAATCCAGTGAAGAAAAAAAAACTAGGGATATTATCATAAATTCTAGTCATCACAAATTATGATAAAAGTCAACAGAACAGACAAACAGATAAAGGCAAATTATAATACTCACCGTTTTCAACAGAAAAATCAAGAATTATATAAAATGAAATAGCTTACCCTCCTTTTTTATTCAGCCAACCAGACCTTCCAGCAGCCTAAATTTAAATAAAAAGCTCAACAAAATAAGTCACATTGCATAAATAAAAAATCAGTAGTTAACTGGTTTACCAGTATTACTTTTTAAAAACACTTCCATCTTCCTCAATTTCGGTAAATAGTCCTTTAATATTTAACTTGGTTTTAGAGGCATTATCTATGACATCCAGAACAGGGAGTCCATGGCATGTTATATAAACTTTTTCAAAGCTTATATTAGTTTTTTTTTAATTTATTTTCATCTCATCAAATGTAAGGTCAGGCATTGTGATGGAGAAAGAAAATTATTACCAAGAAACTCACTGACGAGCAAGAGGGTAAACACGAGCACAAAAATTTACATTGAAGCATGATTTAAATACTTCTTAATTATGCTTGCGATGATAATGAAATCATAAAAGCCAACTATCAATTTGTCAAAAAATAAATTTTGGATAAAAAAAAAATCTTTAAAAACAGAATGATCAATTAATTTTATTGAAAACAGACTACAAACAAGACTACAAAACAAGAGACTACAAAAGATAAAAAGCAAGAAATAAATATTCAATGTAAAAAATACGCAATTATTTTAATTGGAATTAGTTCTATCTGTTTATTATTGTGAATACTTGAATTAATTTGAAGTTTTTTTTGTTTTGTTTGGCTTTTTAGCCATGCGATGAAAAACATGTTTTACTGTAGTTTATTGAATGAAAAATAAAATAACATGTCGGAATAAACACAACATCTTATTAAAGAACAATACCTTGTTTAATGTAATATCAATTATGTGTTGAAATTTAAAAATAATGAAAAATTTTCCTCTTCTCACATTTCATTTATCAATTTACAAACTACTTTATTACACTTTCTTGTGCTTGAATTTTTGGAAAGTATCGTAATATTGCTCGTATACAGCTTTGCTTACTTTTCTAGCTACCGCACCTGCTAAATATGATAATAAGATGTTTGCAAGAATTGCATATTGCAGAAAATCCTAACTCAGAAATAGATGTTGATGGCAGAATCAACACAGCTAAACGAAAAATAGACATGTTTTGATAATGCAGAAGTGCACCGTCCTTGTACATTTGTTGATATATATCAGCAGAAATAAAACCATTCTCATACCTATAAATTCACTCTGCTGAAATATTCTGAAATTTGGAAGCGTTTTAATATTTTTGTGATTAATTAAAAGCGTCCTGAAATTTAAGAGCAGATTTTATTTTGTCTAGACAGATGAGCTTCCTTAATCTTGCATAGACACACAGAAAGTTTAAATACTGACAAGTAATACTTATAGGTGAGTACTTGGGTTAATAATAATAGCACAATTAGGATCATATCATGAGATAAAATCAAATCGCAAACACCGTTTTACTTAGAGTCAAGTTATTTGTTCGAAATATATGATGTGGTGATTAATTGCTCAAATTGTGATATAACTCGATTGCACACTTCCCTATGGGTAAGTCAATGTGTTCTGTATGCTCTTAAATTTTTAACGACTTCATGTAAAAACAGCTCTGTGAAGCCTTGAAAGTAGGTTGTTTAATTAAGCTATTAAAGATTTTCCATACCAAGAGTTTACCTAACTCAGCAAGTGAGCTATACTTAACATAAAAGATAGGCTAAACAAAAAGAGAGGTAATGGTCGTGACAATTTTAATATATGTTGTACAGGAGACTATGTGAAAAAAGTCTATCAGTAATGAACTATTCGCATTCACTGTTATCATTTTGGAATTATCATTTGCAGCTATTGCTTCACTTGCTATTATTCCAGAAATTTCAGTCTTATTTACTGTCATCGTGTTACTTGTTACAACTTTGGAATTATCAGTTTTATTTGCTGTGATCGTGTTACTTGCTACAACTTTGGAATTATCAGTTTTATTTGCTGTTATCGTATTTCTGGCAAATATAGAATTATCACTCTGATTCATTATTAAAGAACTTTCAGGCAAAGATGAATCAGAATTTTCATTAAAGTGGTTTATGCAGGTCTAAGGAATTAAAAGCACGTCATAAGATATTTAAAATACCAGTCATTAAGTTGGAACACAAATTTTGTATTTACTTTGTCTCAATATGTACTAAAAACTAATGTGCTGTTAAATTAAAATAATTGATACAGCCAGGGTTTTTTAAGTTTTATAGTTTTTATAAATTATTTATTTTATGAGAATATTAAGACTTTGAAAAAAACTAACTATATCATAAGAACAGTACCATTTTTATTCACCCTGCACACACCATCACAGACTTTTTATTAACCCTGTACACACCATCCCAAACCTAGTCCAGGATTTCAATGTAATAAAAATATCCCAATTGATAATAGGAAAAATATTTAGAATAAAAAAAAAAAAAATTATAGATATAAAACAATAACAATATCTTTGTAAACGTTTTTATTTTTTTTAATAATTTTAATTTCTTGAATCATACAGACAAAGTAGCTAACATTCAGTAGGAAACCTTGCCAATGACTTTTACTGTGAATAATGCCAAGTGATTTAGGACAACCCTGGGCATTTTGCTTAATTGTCAACTAAATGCTCCATCGCAGTTTATATAAAGATGGATCAACAAAATGGCTTTGAGATAAACATAAAAATGTAGTGCTAGGAAATACTTATAGTTGAATAAAAATATAACCACAGCAATTATCACTGGCTTTTGATGATTAACCAATCTTTCTATGAAAAACTAAAACATATACCCCAATAACAAAGTATATCATAAAAAATCCTGAATTAACCCATGCAAAGGTCAACACATGTGATAAGTTTAAAATTAAAATAAAATAATAATAATAAAAAAATACATCTGTGTTTAAATACAACTAAATTATGATTTTTAAATAAAAAACATTCTTTTTCTTCCATAAAAATTTAAGCTTAGCTTACAGTCCACTCTATCAGCAAAAGATTTGAACTATGTTTCCCTTTCTATTTCAATTAAGGTAAAATAGTTTGCAGGATTGAACGTGTTTTTATTTGTCATGAGAGACAAAGCATTGTGGTTTCTAGACAAGTTATGAGATTTAACCCTTGTGGTGCAGACCAGTTTTTCTGAATGCAGTAGTATCAGGCAAAGCACTTTTGAGAATATTTTTTAAACATAATTTCCCTATTTACAAAATTGATCATCACTTTTGATGTACTTGTTGTATGCAACTTAATGAGGGCTTGATTTCACACCTATATCATGTAGAATTATTAGAACAAATCTTAATATGTGCTCAGTCTTGTAACGGCCCAGTGAAAAATAGTATGAATTATCCAGTCTGTATATGGGATTCATCTTTTTTCACTGGATCTGAATCCCGTATATAATATATTATGGGATCCGCACCAACAGGTCAAGTTTGAGAAATAAGTTATCAGAGATTAAACTTATAATAATAGATGAAATATCAATAGTGTCAAAAAAAACTTTATTTTTCAAGTTCATCAAAGAATGGTAGAGATATTTAATGTTAATGATCCATTTGCAGGCAAACCCGTTTTTGTATCTGATGATTTAGATGAGCTCCCTCGTGTAATGGCAAATTTCATTTATGATAAAAAAAAAAAGTTAATATAATCCCACTTCTTTTGGCTGTTAATGGCAACTTGAAAATAACAGTGCTTGATAATTTAAATATGCCTTTGATATCAATAAATGCAATCGATCAGCTACCAGTGCACTGTAATGTCTCAGAGAATGATATTTATTCAGCAAAAAATTAGATTCAAAAATTGACACTCATGTTATACTAACATAACCTCAAAATAGACATTATGGACAGACTAATTAACGGACAAATAGGGATTATAAAACAATTCAAAATGATTTATAATAATGTATCTGTGATTTATATTCAATTTGATGATGCTAATACAAGGAAAACACTCTCAAATTCTGATTTGCCTGCATGAAACAATAATTGGGTTCCAATTGTTAAAATCGACACCCCATTAAAATAAAGAAAAATCATCCAAATTCATCAAAAATTCAGCGAACACAGTTTTCATTAATACTTACTTGTCATAAAATCCAAGGCATATGGCTTGAAAAAGCTGTAATAAGGTTTGATTTGCATAAGCAAAAAAGTTTTAAACCAGGTCAAATGTATATTTATATCAGTCATATTGTTTCCTAGATCATTTGCTTTAAAAAGGTGTCTTTAGTTCACAAGCTATTAAAGCAAACGACGCTAACGCTGCCAAAGAATATGATCGTTTGCGAAATGAATCCATTTTCACACCATTGAATTTTTTTTTTGTAGTTCAGATGATACTTAAGTGTTTGCCTTATTAAACATTAGATATTTCAGTAAACATGCCATTGATATTGCTGCTGATACCACCCTCACATCAAGAAATTTAATCCTGCTCACTGAAACACAAATTATTCTTAATCAAGATATGAATGGAATTATTAACTTATTAAACGACTTTAATATTGATTTCAATCATTCTCCACATAAGTTCTCTAGTATGGTAGTAAGCTTTTAAAATTCTGTCGTCCTAAATAGCCATCTTAAATATAATGGTATGTCTATTTTTAGCATTGCAAAATTATATAATCTTTTACAATTCATTCAAGCCCAAGATATTCATATAATATTAGGTGACTTTAACCTTAATGCTCTTGATGAATCTGTTAATGAAGTGCTTTCAAAAGATATATTTGAGAGATCAACTTTTTTGTTTGTTTCTAATTTTAATATCATTGAATAATTAGCTCTCGTCCACAGGTTTATTAAAAATTTCGTTGTAGTTCTATTGTTTTTCATTCCATCGCCTATACTTATATACTTAAATTACTACTTATTTCTCGGAAGTATTTGTTTATACAGTGCAGGAGAAGTGGGTTTCAAACCAACTTATCAAGATGAAAATCAAGGTGTTATGAAATCAAAAAAACTTTGTTCCATAAATTATTAATTATTATTAAGATTATTTTGTTGAGGGTTTGAAACAAGCCAAAAAATACACACCAACATCAAGGTGATAGAAAAAAACAAGCATTTAAAAAAAATATAGTTTTGTTTTCAGTTTGGGTATATATTATACACTGCAATATTAAATACAGTTAAGCAACCTTGTTTTTACACCTTTATATCACCAACACATATTTTAAGTTATAAGAGTTGGTTGATATTTTTACTGAATATTATGAGTACGCGGTTAACCTTAGAGGTAATGATCTAAAAATTATATTATATTACTTATTAATTATACAGTTCCTTTAATTTGTTCTAATGATAATTGTTTTATGAACTTTATAAAGAAATTGTTTCCCAACATTATTTTTTTAACCAGTCTTTAAGATACCATGACAAAATTATATTTATTTCAATTTATTTTAAAATGTTTGAAGAAAATATTGGTTGATTAAATTTTTGTTTTGAAGAAATTTGATCAAAAATATTTCAGAAAAGCAAAAATTAAGACTGAGAAATCCAGCATTTGAATTGCAGTTCAGTACTGGTGTTTGGGGTTCACCATTTGAAAGTCCTCTAGCTTGTTCTGCTCAGGAATAAATAGTGAAACTATACAATACTTTTGTTAAAAACAACACCAACATGAAAATAGGCAATTTAAAAAATAGTACACTTAAATTAAAAATTTTATGCGTCATCTTTAGGATGGCGTACAACATAATACACGACTTGAAAATTGTATTTTAACCCTTGAGTGATAGAGAATAAAAAAACGTTTAGTTAAGGAATGAAATAATGAAAAAGTACGTTGAAATACTTTGTGACGATGAAAATTTATTAATTATTAAAAAATCATAAACACTGAAAATATGCAATCATGACAGTTGACATTGCGACTTTATTAATGTTATTTTTGAACAAAAACAAATAATATCAATTTCTTAAGGCTAATTTCGGATGCGGACAGATGCCAAGATTTTTTGTCAACAATATAAAAATTCATTTATAGCTACAAAACCTGATGTAAATTTTAAATCAATAAGACAGTTTAACAAGCTTATAAAAGTGAACTTGTAGGTTTTTATCTAAACCATGATCGATAAATTAGTAACCGGAAAAAATAATAATCATTACTTACATATTTACTCATACTTTTGCGATTTTCAACCTTGAAAATTAAAATGTTCTCATTATGGCAGATGTCTGAATACTTTTATATATGACATTAAGTAAAGAAAGGTTTTGTCCGAGACAAAATATACAAGTTTGAGATTCAAAATATTTGTACTTCACTAAAGTTTCATTATTCCATTATCATAAATTTTTATGGAATATATTAATGGCTTAAAATAATGAAATTAATTCATTTAACAAAAACTAATAATCCCAGGTCTGCAAAATTAAACAGGCCTTATAAAAATTCAGAATCATTTTTACTAATGTAAATAAATAAAGAAAATAAAAGATTAATTACAAACACATGATTTTTTGTCAAAAATTTGGCCAATTTTGAGTTCACAAGCCTTGGTATTAATTTGCTTTCAAACTGGAAGGGTGGACGAACAAGGGCCATTCTATAGAATTACTCTCAACATCAAAACGCCAGATATCTAAAACAAATTTCAATAATGCGAAAGCGTTTTTTTGTAATGCTGATAGCTTTTATAACTTTGTAACCACACTGCAGGGTATATCGTAAGGTATATATCAATATAAATATAATATATAATATAAATATCACTTAAATATCTTGATTATAATAAAAGACAAATTGTGTGATATTTAGTAGTCATTTTTTAATGTTTTTCAAATTTTATAAGTATTCGTTTTTTTTTAGTGTATTATTTAGATAGATTACAATACTCCTTGATATATCAACTTGGTTTAACGGATGACATTGCAATATACCCTACATATACAAAATATTGATTTAACGGATGAACGTTATAACATATTCTTTCCCCAACTTGTTTATGTGTGGTTTTATCTCCATTTAGTTAATTTTATTGGGTTATTTACACTTCTGTTTTATCTTAAGCAAAATTTTATAGGGAAAATCATACAATAAGAAAGCTTCCTAGTTGTGTCAGAAATCCATATGTTAAAGCACTTTAATAGGAAATTATAGATGTTGTAAGTAAGTAAGTATTTATTCACTATCAATAAAAATACAACAAAATAAATGTTAAAAATTTAAAAAAGATAAATAAGAAAATATTTTAAACGACGGGGCCTGCATTGATACCAGAGATAAGCATAAGAAAAGCCAAAGCCTTATTTTCATTGTGGTCTCTCGATGGGTAGAGGGCGGTCAGTTCAAATATATAATATACTTATATAATTAGTGTAAATAATTTAATATGTGGTGCCTAATTTCTAATTAAACCAGAATCGTATTTCTGTATTAAATTTGCAAGTTAATGTTTCTTCACATTATGTTTGAATGTATTAATATTGTTACTAGCTTTTGTAATGTGAAATTAATACGCACTATTAATACCAAAATTCATTTACTGGTAAAAAAGCTAAATGCGACATGAACATAGAGATACGTAACAAAAATATTTGATTTTGATTTAACATAAGCACAAGAGAAAATAAATAATATGCACTTTAACTGTATAAAGTGTATAATTTAAAATGAATATACCTTTCTGCTGATAGGGCCGTCTTCATTTTCTCTCCACTTATTAAACTTGTCTTTATCCCTAAAAGAAAAAATAATCATTTTTCAAAAAAAGTTTTTAAATGACATATTCAAAAATTTCTTGTCTAAATTATCGGAAAGTATTTTTCAACGCATCAGAATCAGATCTTAATGATAAAACGGTAAAAATTCAATACTGTATTTTTTTCTTTTTTGTGGAAATTTTGAGCTTTATACGTGTGAAGCTTTTTTGAGCCACATATTTCATTTACATGCAGAGAAATTTTATAAAAAACTAGCAGTTAGTAGAAGGTATTGCAATTATATGATAAAACTTCTTTGGCAAGTTATTACTGCAAATATAAAGATTTCAGCAATTTTATCTCTATTAAATCTTAGAAAATACACTGCCGATTTTACTGATTTTAATGATTTTGAAGATGTAGCCTTGCTATCACTGTTCTATAGGTATAGGTATGGTCACTTTTCTAATGATTTGAAAGAAGTAACACCTTCCCTTAAGACTTTCTCAAGAACCACAAGGCCTTCATCTGCTGATCATCCTTTAGTGGTACGGATCCCTATATTTCACAAAAATTTTTATTCATCAATCTTCTTTCAAAGTACTGTTCGCTTGTGGAACTCTCTGTCTTCTGACAGTTTTCCTTCAGATTATAATCTCCAATTCTTTAAGTCTAACGTCAATTAATATATTTCTCAGCATATGTAAGACCTGCTTTATTTTTATCTCCCCTTTTAGCTTTCTGCAGTGCACTGATTTAAAAAAAGAAAACTTGTCAATAAAAAATATTTTCACTGAAATATGATTTAACCCTTTTTATTTTTTGAATGAATACCCTGATGTTATCATCAGCCATTGTAGAAAACAATCTATCTAACACACAAAGTAATGTGAGGCTGCTAAAAATAGTTTAACTCTAAGAAATGTAAGAAATTTGACACCCTTCTTACAGATTATGTGCAGAGTAGAACTGTCTATTCCTTCTACCTCATTTTATTCGAAAAGCACTTTTGCGTAGTCTCCGCGCACTTTCTCCTGAAGTTTATTAAATACATTCCATTGCCATAAGCACATAATTTTGCTTCTGAATGTGAAAAGATTGGATCATATTAGGCAATGCCTGAAAAAATCCAACCGTCAAGTTGTTTTCTTGGAATTGTACTGTTTTTACTGCCATTTTGAAACCTGTCGCTTTTTCAGCCTGTCGCTTTTGCGGAAGATTTAATCAGAGCAGGTAAAATAAAGGGTTAAGGTTTTGTTGGGATATTATTATTTAAAAAGGCTTTCTTATCGGTTATTAAACAACACCTTGCATATCGAAGCTAAAAGTAAAGAGAAATTATCTTAAAATCTCTAAAACGCCTTAAGAGAATATTGCAATGGGAGGCAGAAAACTTTTTGGTCCAGCTTTAAGTTCAAAAGTTTTCAACAAAAACAAATCAAATATATTTACTGGAGCAAATGGCAATGCTTGAAGTAAAAACTGTGAATTTATAACAAATCAATGAAAAATATGACATTAAGTAAATATTTTCGCCTATAAGATTAAAAATTTGAGACTGCTTCAGAGCCAGGGGTTAACATTGTATTTAAAAACACATGGTTTTTAATTGAATAAACACTCAAGCATTAAAATTTGCTAATTTTCTTGCGATTTAAAATAAACTCGCGCTATGCAAGGCATGAGGGTGAAGAGTCTAAATACACTCACAATAAAAACAAATCCACGAGCCTTCTTATCTAACAAAACAATTTTGATATTAATCTTAACAACATACACTTTAAATTAACTTGAAAAATCAAAACTTACATTTTGAAAGTATTGCATAAGGAATAAAAAATTTAATATAATTTACTTCGTTTCTTAGCAACTTGATGTTTGCTTTAACTTTCCTTAATTATTCATGAAAATAATCATTTTGTTTATTTTTTATAAATTGTGTTCTTGTTGACTGGACCTTTTTCAACTCATTCATTTTTTCCGCTTAAATTATTTATAAATATTTGAAAGATGTTAAAAAAGTCAAATTATTTACTAAAAAAAATAGAATTAAACTTTCTTTAAGGTTGTACACCCCTGCTAAAATTTAAACTTAAAATAGTAGATAGTTACCATGGCAACCAGTTACTAAGGAGTAAAGTCTAAATACTACCCCTACACTGGCCAAAAAATCTTGAGATAGGCTTATAGATAAAGGTTTATTTTTTTGCATGCTAAAACCTAAATAACAGTTCTATGGGATGAGCGAAACACATTTTTTACATTTATTTAAATAATCTTAAACTAGCCTGTCAAAGTTGCGGCACCAAAAATGATAATTTTTTCATTAGAAATTTGAATAAAATTGAGAAATGAAAAAAAAAAAATGAAAAAGTGTTTCACTCATCTCGTAGCTGTTGATACTATGTTTTCAGAAAATTTCATCCATTTTCACCAAACAACTCTGGAGATAAAATGGCAGGTGTAAAAAAATAATACATTTTGAGAAAACAGCATTTAAAAAAATAAAAATGAAAACTATAAGTTTATAATATAAGTCATAAATAGTCTTCAAATGTTAGAAAATGTCTTAAAACATATCTATAAAAGTTAAAAAGCACTAGTTTCATAACAAATCCCCTCTTTTTGTGAATTTTTATCATCATTTTGCTTTTTTCTCCCCCGGATGATTTTTCGGCAATTTCTGTTGTTTCCAAATTACTATATCTGGAACGAATTAAACGTTTTTCATTAAAGTAACTACATCCAGCCAAGGTGTAGTTTCCATAAATCATATCCATATTTTCAAAAAATAATATTCATGCTTTACGACCAATATTAAAAATGGCAGCTGCATCATAAACACCAAGTTCAAATTGTGTCAGTGAAATGTACTGCGATTTTGGTATGCGGTCCCAAATCATTCGGTTATAACTTTCATTCTGGTTTTGAGTGAGACCATGTAAACATTTGGA
>JAUZNK010073262.1:0-13829 GCA_035046665.1 Euphysa ruthae | reverse complement strand
ATATATATATATATATATATATATATATATATTTAAATGTGGCACATATGAGCGGGCGGCTATTTAATCCTCAACATCATGATAAAAAACAATTTTTTCATCCAAATCAATATTTACTAAATCATCTTCAACAACACTTTCTTCATTTGAACAAAGTCTGATCCTTCTACAGATAGATTCACATTTTATCTTTGTTAATAGGTAGCTTTTCGGAGACGTTTAAATTTTTTTTATTATTTTTTTTTTTTAATCCGTAAAGTATATAACATACAGCGAGACAAACTAATATGCCGTATTTCTATCTTCTCTAAGAGGTCCGCTAATAAGCTAACAAAAAGGAGGCCTTTACACTCGAGTATTTATCAAACAAAATCGGTTACTATAAAAGCCGCCCTAAGCGGTTCTGTGTATGAATAAAGAAAATTGCAAGCCGCTCACAGCGGCTTGTCGTTTGGAGTGAGCTAATGCTTTTTCTTTTTGACATTCTTTTTTTCTATATATATATTTTTTATCTATTGATCTAGAAGATATTAAACAGAAAGAAGCTTGAAAATTAAATTAGTTAAAAAAACATGGTAAGTTTTTGCAGGTGACCAAAAAGTATTGTCAACCACCCAATACATTTTTTTTTAAATTGTAGAATATTGTGATATAGATGGTTCCTAATACGGTAGCTTTCTTTGGATAAGGTTGTGTTAACAGTCAATTATAATACAGCAAAAAAGATCTCCCCTGTTAAGTTAATTTAAGGTGATTCTTTCGCAATTTTTTTTAAAATGAACAAATTATGGAGAGCATATAATATAAGAAACATTTAAATTAAACTTCTGTAATAACTTTAATTTAAAAAGTAATCAAACTTGTTTTGTTTGACTCTGGTCGTTAAAATACACACGCATGATAGGTGGCTAAAAGCTTTTCCAAATCTATAACCAGTTTATCAAAATTAGCTAAGTGACGGTGGCTAAGTTCGAGAATAAAATAAATGTGAAAAAAAACTACGATGGAATCCTATTGAAAATATTTTTTATGACATAATGACGAAACAATGACGTCATCAATGACAACAAAATCTTGATAATAGATAAATAGATATTGTCCACACTGTCAAAATTTCGTTTAAAAATAATTAATAATTCAAAAATTATTCAAAAAATTCACACACAAGTATAAATACCTGTACGCCTCAAATCTCAACTAATGAATGTAACCCATACCACTGAAACGGTTCAAAAAGTTTACTAATAATCGAAATAAAAGGTTGGGCTCTCATTGTTATTTTGTTATATATACCATCCAGTGCAAAAATTCATGATTTTAACAAATATTGCACAATTTTTTCACTTTTATGCACGGTTGACCTGCACGATTGACCTGCACGATGCGCAAGCTTTTTTTTTGCTTTCGCAAAAAGAATGAAATTTTTAAACTAATTAGTGGACGATAAGAACACTTGCAAGTCATTTGCAGGTCGTTTGCGATATAAGTTTCATTTTCTGTCAACAAAACAAAACTTAAAAATTTACTTTCAAAAAAAAATTGCGATTTTAAAAACGGATAGTTTTTACAACTGACCAAGCTCGTATTATTACCAGGTATAACAAAGCCATGATGAAATAGAAGATGACAATTCTTTAGATTTCAGACAAAAGAAATCTTATTCGACACTGAGAAAATTCCTTGTTTTTCTACATCCTAACCTTACTGAAGGATATTTTTTTACGTTTATTGAGAAACATCTAGTATATTATTCATCAAAATATTACGGGGAGCAAATAAATACTTTATTTATATTTTTAGAACACCATGAGTGATAGGAAACTCGTTGGCAACCTCCACTTCTCTGAAAGGAGCTCAGCAAAGAATGCTGTAAGTGACTACCAGCCAAGCATGAGGCGAATTAATATGGAGTCTACCAACCTAAATTATTTGTTTAAAAAAGTTCAAGAAGAAGGACAGCCAAATTCGTACATGGAATCTCCTGGAGCCGTCAAGAAATCGAGTAAACCTGGAACTATTGATAAAGAGCATAAAATAGCACATAATTACAAGCAACATAACTACCGATCAGAGAGTGTTGCTAAAAAATCAGGTGTTGATGGTAGAGCTAAAGAAGTATTAGGGTTTCAAGCAACAAGCTCATTCTTGAATTCAAAAATGAAAGATATCGACTTGAGGTCTTCCAACGCGTCGAAATTTTCGGACAGGCTAGAACGAAAACGAGAACAATGGAGAAAAGAAAAGCATTTGCGCGAGGCAACCGTTACAATGCAGCCAGATATGCAAATACAGAGTTATCCAAAGGATCCATTGCAGCTACATAAATCGATTTATAGTGATGCACCAAGATTCAATAGAGAAAACAAGTCACTTAAGTCAGGATATAAGGATATTCAAAAGGAGTTACAAAATGACAGAGACGTGAAGGGAAAAACCAAAAGACATAGTACTATAAACTTATTCATAAAAAATGATTCTGAAAATATTTCTGAACGTATCTCACACTCGCCTGTATTGAGGAACCGCATTAATCATTTGCAGAAAAACACTGAAAATGTTCAAGAAAATCCTAAAGACAATCCAAAATCTACTGTTAATAAAAGTTTCAACGGCGAGAACATATCGAAACTTAACGGTTTAAAAAACATTAATTTGTCGGAAAACACTGACTATAACGTGAAAGAGATCAATGAAAACATTGGGAATAGTAGAGTAGCAATTCAACATGGAATGAATTATTCAAAGGATTCTAAAAAAAGAGAAGGTGAAGAAAATGATGGAAAAATTTCGAGATATCGAAATACTGAAAGGACATTGAAAAACAATGCAGCTCAAAGAAGGATGAATATCGTGAATAGGTATCATAAAGATAGGGATAGTTTCAACCAATTCAGTATTGATGATGGCTACTCAAGTGGAACTGCCAGAACGAGTCTGCTAGGTATGAAATAGCCATTACCAGTTTGCTAGATATCAAATAGCATAGTTAACTAAGTCATTTTGATATTTTCAAGAAGTAATCGCAATGCAATTTTGTTTAGTAAAGACCAGAGTTTTTCAGTGAGAGCAAAAGTTTCTTAGATTTAAGAAAAGTTTTAATTTTTTTTTTTCGATATCAAACGTAAAAATTAAAAAGACTTCCCACTAAAACTGATCTTAAACTCTTACCTATCTTGTTTTAAATACGTAAACTCTTTCATATAACCAAAAAATGTAAAAAATATTATTTTAAAAACCTTTTGAGAGACAACCTTCTTCTATAGTCATACCTAAACAAGAAATTTTTCATCGTCTATTCTAATGGATGAGGCGCCGTTTTCGATTTTATTACTTATTTTTATATTCTTTGACACTTGTCTGTCATGAATTGTCAACAATGTTTGTGATTGAGGAAGCATCTTTCTTTGAAATATGAATAAATTACTAAATAAATGAAATGTGGTAAAATCGAAAATTACCATTTTTTAAAGCAAGTTAGTCATTGCTTCGTTTACAATGTTATGTTCTGTGAAACTTTGAAATAACCTTATCGCTAACAATCTGTCTGAAAAGTACATACGTTTTTTTTTTTTTTTTTTTTTTGTTTTTAAGTTTAAAACCACAAACACATTAGTAAAAATTACCTCTTTCAGAAATAGTTCATTAAGATTAAAGCTAGATTTTGTTTATAGCTATTCAACTACAAAAATTTCCTTTGCACGAAATTTGCTTCTCAAGTTTATTAGCTAATTTAAATTTATTACAAAATCTTTTTTAAATCTACACAAAAAATTACATATATTCCGCTACTTTTATACTGCTTTTTATATTCCGTTACTTAGGCGATTCAAATAATGGCAGCATCACAAATGGCTTTATTGACAACAATGATATTTTAAAAATGACAACTGAAAACGTTCATCTGGCTAGTGTTAACAATCAAAGTATAAGCCTGCAAAAACACTCAAAGGAAAGGGGCTTTTATGTAGAAGAATTAAAAGACGAGGAAGATAATAGAAGTGATATACACACGAAACTTGATAACATTTTAAAAGACACAATTAATGGTCGGAGACGTCATAAAAAGCCGTCAGTCCAAGAATTTATTGCAATTGATAGAATAGTCCAACCAAACACACATACAGCTAACGATCAAATGGTGTTCCGACATAATGGGATACCACAAGCTCCACCTATAAACCAAGAACTTCTAACACCACGACGTTATTCAGAGTATTATACCTATAACACTCCGAGTACTAGAAGTGCGTATTCAACGATGCAATTAACAGCTGAAGACAAAGAGGAACTGGCTAAGCGTGAAACTTTGCTAAATGAAATTAAAAAAGTCGTATTAAGTCGATCCATGGAGAACCTGACAAATATTTCACCTATGGTGGAGAGTAACAGCCCTAATAAATTGCTAGCAAACGTTAATTATATTGATTATGATTACACTCCACCACAGAGAACTTCTGAAATCACAAACGAAACAGAAACTAACGACGATTACCAATCTTTAAACCCTAAACTAGATTCAATATCAACATATCATATTCCTGAAAAAACGATCGCATCCGATGCGAAGCCTACCGAACTAGTGACTCAAAATCTGTTCAGTAATATTAGTAAATCCAATCTCCGTTCTGAACAACAAAAAGCGGTAAGCACTTCAAATCAAAAAGCATCTCTGGGTTCTAAATCTGGCCTTCAAATGAACATTTCAATGTTTAGTGCATTTGACTCAAAAAATACACTAAAATATAGCGATCGTGACAACAATGAAATCGTAACAAACAATAAAGCTTTGGAAACTCAAAACACCGATTCTGAAATTTTTAGACAACAACAGGATACATCAAATTTAATTGCTTACAATGGAGTACGTTTATTCTCAAATAAAAATTCTTTTGCTGACGAAACAAATACACCAAGAAAATTCAGTTTAACAGATTCTGAAATTGAGCTAGGCAGACAGTCGTTATTGGGGACAACAAATCGCACTTTACAGAGTAAAAATGACGACCTTGCGCAACGTAATAGCAGAAATGAAACCGACACCGGAAGTGATGTATCAGAAGCGATATTTGATTCGATGCAAGTTGTTAGCGGAGCAGAATTGAAAAAACCGCAAAATTCAATATCAAAAAACAACGCCTCTTTTAGATCAATAATTAACTCAGAAATGAATGTTACATTGAAATCCAAACCTAGAATAATAGGTGCATTGAAATCTCCAGCAATTGAAAGAAACAAATTGAAAGAAGAAAATTACTTTAGAACAAAGAGTTCTTCACAAATTGATAACATGATACCGGTAGTTAAAGGATTTGATATCCAAAAGGAGCAAAGGAAAAATACTAAAATAAATGCAGCAGATGAGTCTCAAGATTTAGGAAGAAATGATGCCAAGTGGAAAAACGAGTTTCAGGTTACAGCAAATGTAGGAAAATTAAATATTCCCTCGTCATTTGAGAGTTTACAAGTAAAAGAAAGTAATCTACCGGCTAAAACAAAGTCACCTGTTACATCACCCAGTTCAAAACCGGTAACGCCTCACAAAATAAGCAAAAAAATTAAACAACTTTTTTCACCAAAACATAAAAGGAAAGGGAAAAATTTATTTAACGAAGAAGCAGATATCACACGCAGAAAGAATATCAATAAAACAGGTGTGTTTTTGTTCCCTAATTTTTTTTTTCTTTACTTACGATTTTGGGTAAGTGATTTATTTTTTGGGCAACATTCCTTTTACCATTTCATTGATTTTGCATCAAACTATTTTTATAGTTAAAGCATGCTAACACCAGACTTCAATAGATAGTGCTAGATTTCCAGCTAGATTTCCAGCTAGATTTCCACCTAGATGTTTTTTAAATTTTCGTTTGGAACTTTGCAAGAAAAGGTTTTTAGTGAGACAAAAGACTTTGATCTTTCACTTCATCCACTTTCATTCAAATTAGTTATTTCCAACTACTTAGAATTTAGGCCTTAAATTAAATTGGAAAACTTTTGGGTTTAATCTCTATGTCATGACTCAATTTAAGAAATATTTTTGTAGCTAAACTTGATTAATAAGATCTTCTTATCGAGCAGGGGAAAACTTCAGATCTCAGTCATACTTTGATTTTTATTAGTCCAAAACTTTATTTTGTTGGTTGATACTTTTTAAGCATGTGTGATCATAATCAATGTAGAAAGGTTTGCGAAAGCATGACAAGCTTGTTGACAAACCAAAGTTAGAAATCGTATTTGTTGACAGAAAACTGCAACAGGATTTAACAACAAATATTTTTACACTACTAATGATTAATATGCAATAAAGTTATAGCTAGATAGAAATAAATTCTATATCACAGTATTGAGATTAAGTCTGATCTCTTGGGAAAATATATTATATATAAGTAAACGATTTTATATCGTCTATATATAGCAAAATAAAATATATTTCAACTAAAAATGAATTTAAATTCAACTTACCACTTTTGTTTAAAGAAACGAAATTAAATATTAAAACAATAGATGTACAATAGATGTTTAAAAACATTCGAATGTAATTCTTTTGTTTAACGTAATGAAATTATCTGTCAACAGTATTAAGATTAATTTTGATTTCGTTTTGATTTAGCAACTATTGTCTTGATTGAATTATTCTCTACTGTTTAAAAGTTAATAATGAAGAAATAAAAAGGCGAAAAAATATGAAAAAAAAAGCAAGAACTTAGGTTGGAAAAAAACTCCTTTACTATAGAGAATTTTTCGCGCTACTACCAAACGAGCTTCAGTTATTAAGCTCGTTGCGCTCGCTGTTTTAATTTTGTAATTAATATGCATATTTTATGAGACAAATACGTTATCATAAATAATACTTATTACGCACACGTTATATAATCAGTACTTATTACACATAAGGTTACAACTGGACTTTTCCTAATTTGAATAATTCATGATGTCTGATTCATCTTGGTTTATTCAATAAGATTTGAATGTTTCAGGGATTCAAAAAATATAACAAATTTAAGAGTTTATTCAAAGATTTTTAACCTCTAAATCCATTCAATTATTAAACCAAAAGCGCTGTTAGATTGTTCAATACCAGAGGCGTTATTAGATTTTTGAACAAAGAGGCCTTATTAGATTTTTCAACACCAGAGGCGTTTTTTAGATTGTTCAGTACTAATACATAGCAAACATGTGTTCAGCAATGTATTATGCAAAGATAAAATGTTTGTTTTTAAATAATATGACGTGAACATGTCCACAAAAATGCATTATATAAAGTTATGATATTGTTACTACCTAATATATCGTAACCATGTCCACTACAATGCATGATATAAAGTCAAAGTATTTGTTACTAACTAATATATCGTAACTATGTCCACAACAATGTATTATATAAAGTCAAAGTATTTGTTACCAACTAATATATTGCAACCATGTTCACAACAATGCATGATATAAAGTCAAAGCATTTGTTACTAACTAATATATCGTAACCATGTCCACAACAATGCATTCAAACCAAAAGTATGTATGCTTTTGATAGCTCCTTTAATTGAAAACGAAAAATCGGTATTTTAAAAAAAATAAAATAAATAATAATACAAAAAACAACTTTAATGAATGTTTCTGGCGTTTAATTTAGAAAAATTATTTTAATCTTTTCCTAAATTTTACTTCAAATCGAAAATTTTTTCTCTCTTAATCAAAAATTTTGTTTAGGAACTTTTGGATTCGATAACGATGAATCACTATTAAATCAAAGTGAAGACGATATTGATGAAGATTTTATTTCAAATGATGAATGGCTCGGTATGAGTAACTCTTGGGCAGAGAAATCTTGGAAGGAGAACATGTACGATGCAGGAAGTTTGAGATCTAAAGATAGCGTGGAAAAATTTGTAAAAAAACAGCCAAAAATCAGAAAAACCCTTGCACCAACGAATGATTTTACTCGATCATCAATGAAAACTTACCAACGTACTGGAGTGGGAAAAGTTGTTTTACCTGAAGCTTTTGTTGCTCAAAATAGCAAATATCTTGGCAGAAAATATAATGGAGAGGATTTAATGGATTATCAGCAATACGGCATAGTTTTGAACAGCATCGATGTAAACAAAAAGGAGTATTCAAAATACACAAACGATTATTCATAATGTTTTACAAAGATTATTAGAACTACGCAATTTTTTTCAATAAGCGATATTCCTGAACTCTCACCAGTGAGGTCTCTACCTGTTATACAACGTGATACCAAAAAGGGAAGTTTATTTGAGTGCCCTGTAACACCCTGTAGATACTTAGATATGTTTTGCGCTAACAAGTTTTTCGACTCGATCATTCAATAAATGTGCCAGTTCTTCAGAGTCTTTTAAGCTTACATAGTTATCCAAACTATAAATCGCAATGATATTTTTTACCTAGCAATTTTAGAAGCATTTGTAAATACATATTTTGTGGGAAGTATTATTAATATTTTTAATAATTGCTAAATAAAATTATTATTTGATGAATAAATATGTTAATATAAATATTAGATTTGTTTAATTTTTAAATGTTACTTTGTAAGTAATACAACTAAATGAATTGAGATACATTAATAATTAATAAAAATGAATAGAGAACTTTAATGTGATATGGTTTTATTCCACTTATCCCATAGCATTAATTCCGCCATATTCTCTGCACAAATCAAACATCGCTGTTGTACCTAGTAAAACAGATTGTCGGATAAAATAGGCTCTAACGTGGCTGCACTTTTTTCAAAAACATAGCACAAAAACAGAGCACAAAAACAGAGCACATAGAACACTCTCTTGTCTCTTAAACGATACCGCCAAATAGCCACTGTCGAAAACAAACTCTCTTCTCGTATAACTCCACTACGGAATTTGGTCCACCAATAGCAATCAGGTTCTGGTGTAAACCCATCACACAAATTTCGCATAAAAAGTTTTTCCAATCAACACAGCGTTTTTTTTCATAAGTAACTCGTGGCTACAAAATTTATTAAACGTCTTTTTGTAACACCAGAAATAAATAAAATCAATATTTTCTCTCTACGGGAGTCGGGTATCTACAAGTCAAGTATCTTTTCTTAAGCCTACCTTTGTCTGGCGGTCTTTCAGCTTAAGCTTATTATTAGCTTGCTAAGTGGCAAATCAAACCGTTTAAAAAATACCTTTATGTCACCGTGAAATTTTATTAGCCAGCTATTGTAACTTTTAGATACTAAGCTACTAAATACTAAACTGTTTAACTACTAGAAAGTGCTCCATGTTTATAAAATTGTTAAAATAATTTGTTCTTAGAGAATGAATTGACATAATTATAATTTCTTATGGACTCTAAATCTTTATGATGAACTGGTTAGAAAATTCTTCTCTGTATGCTGAAAATAAAAATTAACTGACAAATATAATATTTTAAATTATATAAAATATATTTAATATATTTTCGACAACAAAGTCTACCTTCCTTCCCAGATTCTTTAATGCTTTGTTTAGATTAATGCAAAAAAAACTGTGCTAAAAAGTAAGAGAGCCTCTGGGGTTGATTGAAAGGATTTTAAAATCCTTGTTATTAATCTTAACGAAAAACTCTGAAATGCGTTTTTGCGTGAATTTATAAATAATTACTAAATAATTCCGACATAAAAAAGAATTTCCTGCCTGAAAAAATTCCCCAATGAAAAGAATTTTCTGTCTCAAACAGTTCCACCATAAAAAGAATTTGCTGTGTGAAATAATTCCACCATATAAAAAAGACTTTGTACAAAAGAATTTCGTTATAAAAAAAAATTTGCTTTCGGAGGTTTTTCCGTAAAAAAAAACTTTATTTCTGTACCCTAATGCGCAAAAAAACACGCCTTTATCTGTAACAAACCCTTTTCCAACTATAAAAAAATCGTTTTCTTTTCATAAAATACTGTTTTCAACTATAAAAAAATATTTTCCAGCTATAAAAAAACCGTTTTAAATCTAAAAAAAAAAGTGCTTTTTCTATCTATGAAAAATTGTTTTCCAACTATAAAAGAAAACTGTTTCGCACCTATAAAAAAACCCTTTTTCACCTAATAAAACTGTTTTCTAACTATAAAAAAACTATATTCCACTTATAAAAAATACGCTTTTTACCTATAAAAAACTGTTGTCCACATGTAAAAACTATTTTCTACCTGAAAAAAAAACTGTTTTCCACCTATAAAAAATTTTGTTTCAGCTATCAAAAACTCTCCTCTAGATCTCATTTCTACCTCGAAAAAGTCTCTTCTCAAGCTATAAAAATTTGGTGGAGTGATATTCGAAGTCTATACTAGTAAATTTGCGTATATGTTTGGAGGAAGCTGAAGTAAATTCCTCTTCAATCTTGTGACAGTGCATTTTAAAAGAATCCTATTGATCTTTAGAATAAGATATCTTGTAAGAGCCATCATTTTGCTTCTCGCTAGCCCAGTCGATACACGTCCAGCAATGAAAATCTTCAGTATCTTGTCTCGCTGAAAACGCAAAACACAGAATTAAAGCCAAAGAGCTGAAAACAATTTTAAAACATTTTTAAAATTTGACATCTCGGAATTAATTACATTGGCCAGAATTGACATTATTTTTTGACTCGCACATACTAAAAAGAATTTTTTATAATGGTTCCATTCTATAATAAATTTAAGATTTTCTTTGAAAGCCTTCACTCTCATTACTCATTAAGCTGTTCCAATTTTTTTTAAATCAGCTGCTAGTTGCATCTCCAAATGGTTGCAGTAGATAAGGTTTAACTGAATAGATAAGGTGTCTGCGTCTTTTTGCTAAATCCGATGAAATTTATTTGGAGAACATGGACTAATCTAGATTCTGGTAAAACCGTGTTTGCATGTTTTCCTTTAAAATGGCCCATATAAGTTTTGATATATACTGTTTAGTGTGCCTACACCTTTACTTTATCAAATGTGATCATTTCCTTTACCAAATGTGAACTTTAACCAAGGGGAAAAAAAATATTAATTTAAGGCACGAATTATATAAAAGATTATATACTACTATTTGCTGGACGAAAGACAGTGTTCTAAAGATTCAGTTTCTTTTTTTTTTGATTTTTTTTTTTTTAACATTTGCAACTTTACCGAACGTGTTCTTTTATATCAATTTATATTTATATTTATATCAATTTATATTTATATTTATATCAATTTATCTTCTTCAACTTAAAATAAAATGAATATAGGAAAATTACGTGGGAGACTCAAGAGGTAATTTTAAGACTATTTCTCGCTGCTTCCATGGTAACTACAGTTATCAGGGAGTAAAATTGTAGAAACCTCCGCCCAGAAACTTTAAACAATCTAGTTATAGTTATTTTCATTTTTTCAGTAGCTTTATTACAGGACTCGAAACTGTGTAATTTGCAAGCACCTGATACTATTGAGATAGCCCTGTTTCGAAGGAGGATACAGGGATCAAGGGGTTTTTAACAGTTGAAAAAGAACAATCCTTATTTCATTAGATCAATGTTAAAACTAAGGCTCTTTGCTCATTCAGTATTTCAACTGACATTTTGTTTGCCAAAAACCTTTGAATTGCAGAGAATTGCACCTATATTTTGAAAACATCGTTCATTTGATTGAATACCATCAAAGTTGTTTTTGATCATCTTTAAAAATACACTTTCATGGAACTTTTGAATTAGAGTTGCCTACCATAATAGTTACCACTATTTGTAACTTGCTCAATCTTTTAAGGTCGTCCTTTACAAGAAAAAATTTTTGAAATCCAACAAGAAAAAAAAGCATTAACACAACCAGCACATAATTCATGCTATTTTTTCCGATAACAAGGATCATGATATGGCAGCTCTTGATGAGGAAAATACACACCATGTGCCCGGATACATTGCTATTCCAAATGACGTATTCTTCAATGGTTTGATACTACAAATGAAAATACAACGTGATAAAAAGAAGGCGTGGTCGAATATAACACCAAACAAAAGAATTGAGATCGTTGAATACATGGCTCCAAATGTTCAAACGCTTGCAATAAAGTTTTGAGAAGCGTTACTCATTACACATTCACTTATGTAAAATGGAAATTTTTTATTCATTTCTTAAAGTGAAATGTTCTCACTCACGAATAATCCTTGAACACCTGATCCGCATTAATATTTGCAAAACCCAGAAAAAATTTACCAAAAAATTAGCATTTTGGTTTAGATCAATTGACAATTTGGATGTGACTATTTGGGACGTTTTTTTCACGATTCAAGAAACTTTCCAGTTTCCAGGACTACTTCTTATTTATTCAAAGACACATGCCCAAGTTGGTACATGAGCCTGGTCAAAAAATCACAACGCAGCCAAATTCATATGTAACCACTCAACCGATCTTCACTCCACTGATATAACCAATTTTTTTTCGCTTTTATTATTCATTGAAAAAGCAATGTGAAAATTCGCATCAGTTGCCATGTGCAACGTTTGATCAGCAACTCTACGTAAAGGCATACAAAATCGTGCGTACACCAAAAACGGGTGTATTTAATCGACTGGGTGGTTTTCACCAATTTCCTAGCATCAAACGGCATATAATGGAGAAAGTGGGTTAAAAACAGCATTACAAACCGCTTATTCATCTGTCACTTTTGGATATATGTTCACAGGGAATGCCTATTCCCGAAAAATATGATACGCTTGCTTTCTCAGCTTTGGCATATATCATAACTGAGGATTTCTGGAACTTCCTAAATTTTGACAGTCAGCAGTTGGTTGAAAAAATTCTATGCCTCAGAAGATCCATCTAACATAAACATCATTTTTTAATTTCGCTAATTTTTCTTTATAAGTATAGTGTTTTTTGTTTTTTTTTTTTTTCACTTAGGGTATGCCATGCTTAGTTGATCAGTGTTTGAAGGGATAAAACTTTACTACATGTAAATGTAATGCTTAAACGCGGTTATAGAGCGTTGTGTTTTCTGTTACATCAAACCTATAATGGCGTTTCTTTCGCAAGATTCCCTTACTTGTAAATTTACACGTTTAACATAATACAACATAAAATAATTCAAACTTTTAATTCACCTTCCCCCAGTTTATTACCTAGAATTGGCTCACTCACTCAGTGACTGGTAAAATATTTAATGAATCCAAAGAACGAATTGGTTTACCAGTTAATCTGGAGGGAGATTAAAGACAGATCCGAAGAATAAGAACATTTCAATATGTGTCTGAAACCACTTTTCTTGTTTTTTTTTCTTGCAAAAATAAATAGCAAAATTAACATATAACATCAAAATTGTAAAACTTAAAAATCTGGTTCCTGATACGGAAACGGTTAATTTGAGTCAATAGCTTTATCGGTGTTATCCAGAATTTTTTTTAATAAATCATTTAAACCGGATGATGTTTCAAGATTTATTTTATTAAGAAGTTATCGAGACTTATTGATTAGGAAGTTATCGAGACTTATTTATTAGAAGTTTTGAGTTTTGAAATGTCAAATGATGACGTAAGAATTATTCCTTTCTCAAAATAGAATAATAGTTTCGGATTTATTTTTTTTTTTGTTTGTTTTAGTCCCTAAGTTAATGATAAATATTTTATGTTGCCTAATTGGTGCCTGAAAAATATATTTTTCGTTTATTGTAAAGACACGTGACTTAATCATGCTATTTTAAATGGGTGACAGATATTGGGGGAGCATAGCGAGCTTTTTAGCTGGAGCTCATTTGACATTAACGTGAAAAATTATCTATAGTAAGGAAGGTTTTTTACCAAATCAAAGATTAATTTCTAATTTTCTCTGTCGCATGAGAATTTTATTTAAACAAAAGAAATATTTCTTAAACATCTATTATTT
>JAUZNK010073251.1:3548-13832 GCA_035046665.1 Euphysa ruthae | reverse complement strand
TTGGAATCTACAATAATTAAGGTTTAAAATTATGCAACATTTGAAAATCGATATTTTTCAAATTTTTTTAGTAGTCTTCCCCCTATGTCTCAAAAATATCTGAAAACTGATTTTTACCCCAGCAACGGATTATTTTTATCGTTGCTAAGGTGTTTTTGCCTAATAAGTACCTGGCTTGTGACCACAATGTAAATATGAGAAATAAAGATTACAGCTGTATACGACTTGTTGTTAATTCATGCAATGATGTTATGTTTTAAACCATGAGACCAAAATTGAAAAACTCTGGCTATTTTCATGGTATAATATTTTAGTATTTTTTTTGCTTCTTTCATGGTTTTATTTTAAATTAAAATAAAATGAGAAAAAACGGATTTCTGGTAAAGTGTAATCAGGCAAAAGAAAAATATTCACAGGCAATAGGTACACTAATATTTCCTTTGCTGCATCAAATTCTGAAACACCAAAAAATGCGAAACCAAAATGTTCAGTTTCTGGGAAAAAGATAGAATTCAATGAAAACAAAGACACTAAAAGATATTAAGATCAAATATAAAGGCAAAAAAGAAAAATTAAATGAAAGTGGGGAATTTTAAACGTATTATTTTATTGGTCTTTCGCTTTTCCTAGAAAACAGCATTCATTCCGCTGGCAGTGGAGATTTCTCAAAAAGTGTAAGTACTTTTGATTTAAAATTTGACATGTTCGTTTGTCGCGGAACTGACTGCTGAAGATTCCGTAGCTGTTGTGAAGTTGTGTTGAAAATAATATTTATTTGTTATCAAAATTGATTTTACGTTTACACCCTGAGAAAATTGTTCTTTTCAAAAAAAAAAAAAAAAAAAAAAAAAAAATGCGTCTTTGGCTAGGGTTTATAACTCGAAACCCAGATGAACTATTTATGTAGATATTTCTCTCAAACCTTTACGCCACAGAAAAATTACCCCCTGACTACAAAAATTATTTTTACTTATACTTGGGTACTAGACTAGAATAGTTAAGCTGTTTCCTTAAAAAAATTTGTTTGTACCATTCTTACTTTTAAAATTATTCACCTTTAAGTGAGTTTTTTTTTAAAACTTTTGACTCATCCGCCACTTAAACCTGTTTACCGAAGGTACTTAAAAAACTTCTATCTAAAAGGACGTTATTTTTATTGGTACTTCTTGGGCATTGTTTCCGAGATCGGAAAAAACCGGATGAGCGTGACTGTTTGTTTTGAACTCACTATTTCAAAATGGTGGACAAGAATCACGCTTTTCAGCGATTGTTTGGACTTTAATACTTTTTATTTTTTCTGGCATTTTCAAATAAATGAGTGTTTCTTTTTTCTTCTGTAAGAGTTGATTTTGTAGTTTGACTCAGAACTACCGATATAGTGTTATTTGGTCTAAAATGTTTTTCTGTGCTGTAATGAGAAAAATAACCTTTCCAAGTCTTTTCATCATTTATGAACATTTATAAGTATATATATTAATGTAATATACTATATGTATATACAGGATGGTTACGTAATGTTACAAATATGGTAGTGCAAAAGAGCGTACCTTGGGTTTATTAGGCAATTTCATCATTATTTGCCAATATCACGTTTTTTTTTATTTGATTATCCATGAGAAACTGTTATTCTAAACAGTAGTTATGTGATACGCAGGGAACATTTCATTTTAGACTCAAAATTTTTTTTTTTAAAAAATTAAAAAAAAAAAAAAAAAAAAAAAAAAAAAACATTTTTTTTAACGTGATCTTTGACTATAACTTAATAGAGCTCTGATTACTACGCAGATAATCTCAAGTCATTTCTACTTAAAAAATAAAAACGTAACGCTAATAGATCAAGTAAAAAATTTTTTTTAAACCAACCTTTTCACGGTTACTATAGCAATGGTCAGTATTTTCTAAATAATATTTAAACAAGGCCTTCCTATCTTAATAAAATTTTTGCAGTGAATGTACATAACCAGACTCAAGGAGTCCTTGCTTTAAGCGAGTGTTTACGTTCTTATGGCAAATGTTTAACAGATAGACACGAGGAGTTTTATCCTCTAATAATATTGAAGCAGAAAAGTTCTTTAAACGTGGTATAAAACCATTGTAATAAAAAATTTTAATGCAGAAAATGATTCCAAAAGAGTTATTATAATCAAAATTTCAATATGAATAGGTTATGTTCAAATAGATGGTGTCTAAAACTTTTTTTTAAATACAAATTTTGTTTCGCTTTTTGGCTCTTTCAACTCAGACGTATTGCAAAATCTTTCTAAACACACATTTACTGGAAAAAAAGTGGAGATTTTTTGGAATGAAGAAAAAAAATTTTCGTGGTACAAACTTAAATCAAATATAGAAATAAACAAGCCTTGTTTTTATTACACTTACCACATGTGAGGCCTTATTTAGAGAGCATTTTAACATAACCCAGCACTTTGGAGGCAAAATTCCTACCCTTCCTGGATGGAGAAATAGGTGATTGTTGTAAAGATTCGAATTTCAGAAGTCAGATTCTCTCAGAACAGATTATTTTTTAGGAAAATCTTTACTCCAGAGGAACTTGAGATAAAATTCTATACACATATCTTTTTGGAACCTGATTTGTAAGATCGCCATTGCTGAGAAAGCGAGTACAATTTCAAATTTGTGAAGATATTTGTCGAGACCTCTCACAAAAGACCCATGGACTAAATTTGCGAAAAAATTCACAAGCCCTGAGGAAGAATCACCATCCCATTTACAGGGTATAAATTTCCAGTTGTTGACACAATAAAAATTACACCAAGTTTAGTTTTTACAGATTTCCTTTCCTTGTTAGAAAATTAGTGATACGATAAATTCGTTTACTCGCTCATAGAGAAGCGTTAAAAAAAATACCTAAAAACTCTAGGAAAAACAAACGTCAAAGTATAAACAAAACACACATAAAAAAAAAAAAAAAGAAAAAAAAGAAAAAAAGATAATTTACAAAAAAATAAAAATAATTAATTATTTACAAGGTGACACAAATATAACCTAACTAAGATAAAAATGAAAAAACAAACAAAAAATTTCACATTATTTTATGAAAAGGCCAAGTTTTACCGAAATTAATATTTGCATCAAAACTCTATACGCAAAATAACAAAGGCACATGTACATAACCAAATATTTTTATACATTACATCGAAAATTTCCTTAAAAAAAAAAAAAAAAATTCAAGCAAACGTATTTGTTTTTTGTAACTAAAAGTAAGATAAAAGGTTGGAAACAAAACTCTCGGTCTAAGGATTTCAAATTTTTCAATGATTTATCTTCATTAAATTAGTCCATCAACAGGGCTAGCAGATTTGTTTAACAACGGGAAACGACCTGAGGTCCACCATTCTGATCCCGCACTTTAATCAGTTCCTAAAACTTTAACTACACAGTTATGTGAAATGGAGAGCCTGGAATATGTTTATCAGCCCACATAACTTTCAAAACATAATCTCCCTCTTGTTCGAGAATATAGTTCACACTGTAAATATTATTTCCTGTGTGACGAACGATAATCTCTTGTGCCGGTATTACTGGTCCTTCAACACCGACCATTATCGAGCCACGACCAGCACCGCTTGCATTAACTGTGAAATTTGCAGATTTTCCTTTGCTAGCGCGACGTAAACCTGGTCCGGTTGATGAACATTTGCTGGCATCCCCAAAAACAGCATCAATCTCGTCTTCTGATTGGACGATACGAACTTTGTAAGGACTGCTTGGTATATGTTGACCAGCAAATCGAATAGAAATCTCGTACATTCCACATACAGTTGGATTGTAAATTACTTTATATGTTCCATCGTCTTGTTCTACACAATTCATTTTAACCTTAGCTGGTCCGTCTATCGATAATGCTAATGCACCAGAGCCGGCATCTAAAGCGTTTACAGTAAACTCAGCTGGCCGACCTACAACACCTCCTTTTAAACCTTCACCGTATGCTGTTACTTTACTGGGATCTCCCTCTAAACCACCAACACGTACTGTGAATGGTGATCCAGGAATGTGCTGTCCATTCAAATATACACTAACCAAGTGATCGCCTAGCTCCCTTGGTACAAATCGAACGGCGTAGTTACCTAAAATACCAAGTGCAAGTGAATTATACATCCAAAATAGATCAAAAATTTTCAAAAGCAAAGAGAAAATTGAAGACAAAAACGTGATTTCCAGTCTAAAATTTGGCCTATTTTAAAATATGATGTATTCTGGAAAATGAAATGAGAAAATTGTCTAAATGAATTTAAAAAAATAAACAAAAACGTAATTTCTAGAGAATTATAGAAAAATGTAGTTTTTAAATAAATTTCAACCTTACGGCGTAGAAAAAAAAAATTTTTTTGTTTATGAGTTTAAGAAAATCATCCAATCTCACTTCTTAGGTTGCACCTCATAGCAACATTTTCAGGTCTATCGAGCAACAAATACCTTCCATTACCATGAATTTCAAAATAATTCAGCCAAAATTTTTTTTGGAAAGCAGCACAATTAGTTTTTGGTAAAACGAAAGTTGTAGCACACTGGTAGACTTCTACTCAAGTCATACCTTGGATCGAAGCCAAAAACCTTGCCGTCTTTATCATTCTTCAAAGTTAACCTTTGGTAAATTCAAGCCAGGTTACAAAAAAAAAAAAAAGAAAAAAAAAAGAAAAAAAACGCTTTATTACCTTCTTCTAACTCAGCAACGTTGCAATCAATTTCTGCTACTGATGGTGATTTAACGGAAGCTGTGATTTTTCCTTTCTTCCCCTTCATCTGTACCGCGAAGCTGGCTGACTGACCAACTCTTAACACTTGGTCTTTGAAGTTTTCCATTGACATTGCTTTGCCTTCGTCAGCAGGTAGCACGAAGACCTAACAGAAATAAAAAATTGTAAAATTTCAATTTTTAAATGCTATCTGTATATTTATATATTGAGTTAAAGGAGTTTCTCTGAGCACTTTCAATTTAACGAAATTTATATTATTATTATTATTATTATTATTGTCTTTCCCTTAGTTTTATAACATCGCTTACATTTGTTACATTTACAGACCTTTGTCAGATCTTAATAAATACATTATTCCAACATCAACGACTAAAGCTTAAACTATTTAATTTTCATCAAGCTTATGATTTCACTAATTCTTTGCATTTTCATTTTTACCATACAAAATAAGAAGAAATCTGACTTGAGTGTTTGCCCCCATAAATTAAAACAAAATTTTTTTGATAAAGAGATATTAGAAAGGCCGTTACTACCGAAAATCTAGTTGTTATTCTTATATGTGCGAAAATTTATTTTCCCGCAGGTTTATCTCCATCGCAACATGTGAAAATAAAAAGTAGATTTTAGCGTAATTTACCTTGTAAGGGCTACCTGGAATAGCTTCATCTGCAAAACGTATGTGCACAGTATATTCCCCTTGTTCTACTGGATACCACGTGATGTCACATGAGCCATCACCGTTGTCATGACATTGAATTTCAGCTTTTGCAGGACCTTCGACAGCTACAGCTAACCCACCTGGTCCAGCATCTCTTGTTATCACAGTAAATTTGCATGGCTGGTTACATACACCTCCCTCGAGACCTGGACCATGTGCTTTACAGGCTGCCGCTCCTCCTGAAGGAGCCTCTACGAGAACCTTAAATGGACTGCCAGGAATATGTCGTCGTCTACTCTTTACATTTACAAGATGTTCACCAGTTTCTCTAGGAATAAAACGAACCGTATATGTATCTGCTCCGGTTTCGACAACTTCAGCATCATCCTCAACACCTGATGGTCGTGTAACTGAAGCTTTCAAATCACCACTTCCAGCAAACTTGATCACAAAGTCTTGCGGCGATCTTGCTTTACTACTGGGGAACGCCAACATGTCACTTCCATAAATATCGTTATCAGGTGTAGATTCAACACCACCATCGTCAACAGCTTGAATCACATCATCGTCAACTGGTACCTTCCCGTCACCAATATTGCATTTAAATGGAGATCCAGGTACGTGAGCATCAGCGTAAGTGACATGGATCAAATATGCACCAGGTTCGGTAGGTGTGTAATCAACTGAGCAAGTGCCATCATCATTGTCCACACAATTAATATCGACCTTTGATGGCCCTTCAATGGACAAACCGAGCCCTCCATAGCCAGCATCACGAGTATCGACAGAAAATTTTGCCTTCTCATTTGGACGCCCACCTTTAAGGCCTAGGATAAATTGACAAAAAAAATAGGTTGATTGTTTTCTCAAGTATAGAACTTTATCTAAGATATATATCAATAAAAAGAAATAATGTAAATATAGCTTCATGCAAAAATTGAACAATAATACCGGACGGTTTTGTTTTAATGAAAACAACATTTTAGAGTCAATAGATTGGTACAAAAATGTCATGATTGGTATTTCAACTCACTGCCAAAAGTTTAATTGTCAGCAGTCAAGGCTATAGAATTGTATCCAATCAACGGCACACTCAAAATTAAAATAACCATTAATAAGTATAATTTTCACTTTAACTTCTACTGAGAATATCAACCTTCTTTCTATCATTAACCTTGAAGCAATGAAGTTTCATTCACAATGGCCTTTAACTCACTCATGCGCGGAATCAAAATTACAAATTACACACACAAAAAAAATACTTTGTTTCTGTCACGATAATGTCTCATGTTTCATTCGTGAAATTAAAAAAAAAAAAAAATATATATATATATCTTATACATAAAAATATACAATTTCTAACAAATAAAGTTTGTTTTTTACTCTAAAAATTGCCAGATCGCAAAAAGAAAACTTTTGAAAGCGGCTCATTCACCAGTTTTTTTTTTTTTTTTTTTTTTTTTTTTTTTCTCAATTTCTATTTACGAAAATTTAACATTTCATAGATGTAATATCCTTACCTCGGCCAGAGCATTTGACTTTTGAAGCATCAGGTTTGGTAAAAGCAACATCTTCAGGCTTAACCATAACTTGATACGGACTATCCCCCACATGATTTCCATGCTTCTTGATATGAATGAAATGCATACCAGATTCTTTAGGTAAGAAAGACACTACAATAGTATTATTAGGACCAGCCTTCAAATCAATTGGTTCCTCAGCGCAGTTAGGTGAAACTACAGATCCCTTTAAATATTTCAAATCATCAGGTAATTTTATACCTGGAATTTCAAAACCAACATCACAGGTAGGTTTCTTTTTACCTTCACCTACCATGACTTCGATTGGACTACCAGGAACATGGTTTCCACGTCGTTTAATGTTAACTTTGTGCAATCCCGGTTCTTGGGGAGTAAAATTGACAATCAAATGATTATTCGAATCCAGCTTTAATTCAAGAGAGTCTTCATTTCCATTGGGTCTAGTTAATGTGCCTTTCAAGAAACGCAACTCATCAGGATTAACAGTCATGTCAAGTCCAAGATCAACTGGACTACCAACAACAGGTTCTTGAACAGCGTTTGGTGCTTCCTCAACAATAATTTCAAATGGTGAACCAGAGACGTGTCTTCCATTCTTCTTAATAGTGATTTCATGTGGCCCAGCTTTCTGTGGAATGAATTTCACACCAATAGTATTATCAGGGTTTAGAATAATTTCGATTGGTTCATTACTATGGCTGCCTGGGCGTTTCAAGGTGGCAGTTAAACTGTTGAAATCTCGTGGAAGATTTAAACCAGGGATTTCCAGATTCACTACACAGTCGCTCCCGACAGTTGGTACCTTTGAAAGGTCTTCATCAGGTTCAACCATTACTATGAATGGACTTCCTTTGACAGGTCGGTTGCGTTTTGTAACATCAATAACATGTTTTCCTGGTTCTTTAGGTGTGAACTCCAACCCTAGGGTATTGTCTGGAGTGCATGTACATTCTATTGGTTCTTTATCACCGTTAGGACGGGTAAGTGTGGCTTTAAGATCCTTTAAATCACGTGGCAAATCAAGATCAGGGATATCAAAGTCAACGTCACATTTATGACCCACAGTGGGCTTTGACCCTGGACTACTTGCATCTTCAACGATTATTTCAAACGGACTTCCTTTAACAGGCCTTCGATTCTTCTTTACATCCAATAAGTGCTTTCCAGGTTCTTGTGGTGTAAAGTTAAGAGCAAGAGAACCATCAGGGGCAACCCCACATTTAACTGGCTCTTTTTTACCGCTTGGTCGTGTGAGTTCAGCAGCCAATTTATCCAGATCTTCAGGAAGATTAACTCCATCGATATCCATATTAACATCACATGGCGAACCAACAGTTGCTGGTTTTTCATCAGGTAAACCAACTATGATTTCAAATGGACTTCCCTTAACAGGTCGACCATTTTTCTTCACTGTGACCAGATGTTTTCCAGGTTCATTTGGTGTAAAGTTTAAAGCTAGCAAACCATCTGGTGCAATGCCGCATTTAATTGGCTCTTTCTTACCATTTGGACGTTCAAGTTCTGCAGAAAGTTTATCAAGATCTTCAGGTAGTTTCACTCCATCAATACTCATGTTCAAGTCACATGGTGAGCCGACAGTGGCAGGCTTTTCTGGCTCTCCAACCATTATTTCAAATGGGCTTCCATTAACAGGTCGACCATTATTTTTCACTTCAACCAAATGCTTACCAACTTCAGTGGGGGTGAAATTTAAAGCCAAGGTACCGTCAGGTGCAGCTCCACATTTGATTGGTTCTGATTTTCCATTAGGACGAGTAAGCTTAGCTGTTAGTTTGTCAAGATCTTGGGGAAGTTTTACACCATCAATGTCCAAGTTTACATCACATGGTCGGCCAACAGAAGGGCCTTTATCGTCAGTGGGTTTTGCTTCCTCTACAATAATATCGAAAGGACTTCCTTTAACAGGACGTCTATTTTTTTTTACATCTATTGAATGTTTTCCAGGCTCCTCTGGAGTCCAACTCAATGCAAGAGTACCATCATCAGCCACTGTACATGGCACATTTTCTTTCTTTCCTGAAGGACGAGTTAATTCCGCTTTTAACTTATCAAGATCATCAGGTAAAGTAATATCATCAATGTCGAGGTTGACATCACATGGAGATCCTACAGAAGGTCCGGTGTTGGTGTCAGAAACAGGCATAGATTCAGCAACGTCAATTTCAAATGGACTTCCTTTAACAGGGCGGCGATTTTTCTTAACATCAATTAAATGTTTCCCTGGTTCTAATGGTTCGAATCCAAGTTTTAACGATTTATCTTCAGCCATTTGACATTCAATAGGTTCTTTTTTTCCTGATGGTCGTGTCAGCTCTGCTTTCAATTTATCAAGATCTTCAGGTAAATTCACATCATCTATGTCCATGTTAATGTCACATGGAGCTCCTACATGAGGTTGATCGAGTAAGCTGTCAGAATTTCCACCCTCTACTTGTCTATCGTCTACTGGCCTGATTTCCTCTTCAACAGGTCTTCTTTTCTTTTTCTTGTCATCACTTGTTGATGGACTAACCATAACTTCAAATGGACTTCCTTTAACTGGTCTACCACGTTTCTTAACATCAATTAAATGTTTGCCGGGTTCTTCTGGTTTGAAATCAACAGCTAAGGTATCTTCAGGTCCTACGCCACACTCTAACGGCTCTTTTTTACCTGTTGGTCGAGTAAGTTCAGCTTCAAGATATTTCAAATCTCGTGGTAACGTTAAATCTGGAATGTCAAGATTCACACCACATTCTTTACCAACTTCTGGTCCTCCAGATGGTCCAGGTTCATCAACCATGACTTTAAATGGACTACCTTTGATTGGTTTCCCTCTTTTGTCAACGTGTACTAAATGCTCTCCTGGCTCTTCAGGTGTGAACTGAATATCAAGTGTTCCATCAGGAGCAGTGTCTAACACAGCTGGGCTCTTCTTTCCACAAGGACTTTCAACTACTCCATTTAGATTTTTAAGATCACGAGGCAAATCAAGATCAGGCGAATCAACGTGGGTATGACATTCATCGCCAACTTTTGGATTTTCTGCTTGCGGTTCATCAACCATGACTTTAAATGGACTACCTTTGATTGGTTTTCCTCTTTTGTCAACATGTACTAAATGCTCTCCTGGCTCTTCAGGTGTGAACTGAATGTCAAGTGTTCCATCAGGAGCAGTGTCTAACACAGCTGGGCTCTTCTTTCCACAAGGGCTTTCAACTACTCCATTTAGATTTTTAAGATCACGAGGCAAATCAAGATCAGGTGAATCAACATGGGTATGACACTCATCGCCAACTTTTGGATTTTCTGCTTGCGGTTCATCAACCATGACTTTAAATGGACTACCTTTGATTGGTTTTCC
>JAUZNK010073250.1:0-30372 GCA_035046665.1 Euphysa ruthae | reverse complement strand
CAATTTCTTATCAAATGAATATCTTAGTATTTATATTAACAAATAATTTTTCTAATATTTAAACAAAATTATAAATGCATATTTGTTGGTAAATAGGAAAATAATAATAATAATAATAATAAAGCAGCTAATAATTAGTAGCTATTAAACGGGGAAGCCGACAAATATCTTTAAGATATATTTCCAGAAGGTCTCACGGGTTTGGTCCTGGTATACTTAGTGCTCCCATTTGAGCTCACGGTAAAGAAAATCATTAGTCTCTAAGGGGGATCGAACTCGCACCTCCATTGCCAGAAAACAAATTCTTAACTGTTCGGCGAGACAACCAGAAGTATCTTGATTTTTATCAAACTTTTGAAACGAAATATTTTCGTTTAAATATTAGTTCTTCGAACGAGAATACCACGCTTTTTCTTCTTCTTGACACCCTAGCTTTGAGGGCTTTGGGCTGACGCTCCTATCTAACTTAATTTTGATTATGTTTGCTCTACATGACATGTAAGTCTGAATAAATCCTTAAAAACCAAACTTCAAGCAACAGATAGTAAAATGACATGACTTAAAAGAGAAGTTTTTCCGAATAACTTTTGTGATTTAAAGAAGTTTTGTGGTTGGCGTATGTTTAATCCACTATCAACTCTGTACAGTTTAAGTTGGTTGCTCATCGAAGCACTAGTTGCTCGACAAGTTTTGTCCAGCAGGAAATCTTTTTTTCGTTTACAATGGCGAAATAATGATGTTATGTCAATTTTTGAAGATAATTTTCTTTTGTCAAATTTTATAATTCTACCATTTTTTTTTTTGTGCAGTTTTAAGTTATGACTCATAACCTCATGTAGTTTATTTGAGCATGGAAAGTTTTTCCAATGAAATATTTTCCCAACAAAATTTTTTTATTTACTGGAATTTTAATCGATGTGCTTTTACATTTTCTAGTTCTTTTAGATTTAATTTTTTTGGGATTATAGCTACCTATAGGTATTTCTCTTAAAATTTCAAAAGAGTGGTTAGAATCAATTTTAGGTTATAAAATAATTATCTTCTTTCTTAATTTCTTTGAAAAACGTTTTAAAACAGAAATCATTTGAGCGCCCTGCAAACCTTACTGAAAGATCAGATCCCGTAAACGAATGAAACCCCAAGCTTCAGCACGGTTTTCTCCCAATTTATGATATATTTTTCTTATATCAGTTTCCCGCTTTTTATTTAATTTTCCGGTTCTAAAGAACGATTTATTTGGGAGTTGCTGGTACATAGTGATCATAAAAATAAAAACATCTGTATCCGGAGATTGAATATACAATTCGACATATTTGGGTAGAGTGATTGCATGCAATAACAAAATGGCATCCGCCTCTTCCTGATTAGGATGTAAGAGATTCTCGGGAAAAGTGATGTTTCCAATAGAGTACGTTTTTAACAGTAACGATAATCTTTTTTTTTTTGATATTCTTGTGTTTTACTATATTCTTAGATTTTTTAGTTAAGTACTCCGTAAGTTCGGTTTTTGTACGAATGTCGAATAAAAGATCTTTTAATGGAATGTATCTTTTTATGTTAGAGCCTTGGATTTCATAATAAGTAGGCATTCTTTTTCACTTCATTTAGATCGAGTTTTTTCTTTCTTTCAATGAATGATAGACTATGGTATCTATCAAAAACCATTCGAATCTCATCAAAGCCGGCACTAGCATGGTTAAACATGTTTACAAATCGGTTTGCAAGATTGCTAAAGGTTTGGATATCAGGTGTCTTGTGGATAGCTTTAAGAAGAGCCTTCCCATCATATATTTTAATATATATTATAATATTATATTTATATTAACATATATTTTTGCTAGAGTGATATCAGGAGTAGTGTTAGTTTCAATATTTAATGGGGTCATTGTTTTTAGTTTGTGAAGAATTTTTGATTTGTCATAAGCTAGCAAAAGAATACCATTGGATTCAAAAAGTGACTTTGGTATAGTTCCAAATTCATACCTTTTAATGCAATTTTTGAGATCAAGATCTGGACTACTTCTCGGTGCAATTATGAATCGTTGCAACAGTCCTATTTCTTCTTTTAGATTCGCTGTTTTCTTTGACGAGCGAAGTTTCACCAGAATTTACAAATGTTGAAACTTTCGCCGCTGTATTAAATTTTGATTGATTGTGTTCGATTTATATATATATATATTTATATTCAATTATAAACTTTTTAATTCATCACACCGGTCACTGGCTAAATTTAATGCTCCCATTTATGCTACGGCAACAATCGATAAAGAAAATTTTTTGCCTTTGCTCTCGAGTAGATTTGAACCCATGACATTTTCCGTTAAGAATATTCTAATATCCATTAAAATGTGCTACCGCTAAACACTGCGTTACATCCCACATTGAAAATTTACGATCTCGTTTTAGACGTTTTTCAGCAAAGTTTTTGGGCAAATTCACTCCAATTTCATCACGCGTCATTATCTCAGTAGCAGTAGAATCGTTCATAACTTCATTTATCATAAAGTTACGCAAGTGATTGTTTGTTGAAATAAATGGATTACCTTGAAGTTTGATGACTGATTCAAGTTTTTTCGAGTTTTCTGTGATTCTTTTAGCTTTTGTATTTTTTAGTTCATGATTCTTTGTTCGTTTAGGATGAACGTTAGTACTGAGGGTTTCTTCAAACTCTTCCGACAATTTTCTTGATTTCTTATGTCTTTTTGAAGAACCTTAGCAGTGCATTTTTGTTTTAGACAATTCCAACTATACCACCAGATAATTTCAAACTTCGGTTAACTTGATCTAATGCATGGTGTGGCACAATAGATATAAGATTAATGTTGCTTTTAGAGATACAGAAGTTTTCATTCATAAACTCGTTCACTATTGCTGGTAATTCATTTCCGTGTAATGAATCGTAATTCCTTTCCCCTGTACCTCGGATATGCAAAATTATTGCTTGAAACTGGTTGAAACAGAAAGGTGACATTTTTTTGTTTCCTGTCTTATTAAACAAGATATTTAAAAAGAAAAATATTAAGTTTTATTTATGACCTACCTAAGTATCATCTCGATATCCACGCATATACCACAGATCTTTGATAATTTCTTTATAAACATTATGCCACGTGACTAGTTTAAAAGGCTTGTAACTCCTTACCAATACATTTTTAGACCGATGCTACTGAGGACTTTTAGTTAATTTTTTTTTCTTTTTTTTTAATTTACCCAATTTTATCCCAGTCCTAATTATTGGTAAACATTGGTAATATTACAAAATATTGGTAGTTGGAAATTTTAAAAAGGTAAACACATTTTTTTTTTTTTACTTAATGAATAGACTATAACAGTTTAGCAATATAACCGCTTTTAACATTCAAATCGAGCGGATCATACAAAATTTGGCGTAACGGCCTACACTAATTTACACGACATTTGTGATTTTTAAAACAGATATTAACACGATATAATTTATTACGAATTATTATAAATTTAATTTTTCTTAAAATACTCTTTAAATATTTTGAATAAGTACATTGTTGAATTCAAATAAATGAATTCCTTGTAAAGCAGTTTATAAATGAATTCTTTGTAAAGTAGTTTAAAAATGAATTCCTTGTCTAGTAGTTAGTTTATAAATCTTAAATAATTGATTTCACCTATGCACTATTATGTTTCTCCATAATAACATACTTTAACTCCTTTAATTTTTACTTATTTTATATAAATCTAAGTTTAACTGATAGGAGTAAGAGCAAGATTATTCAGTAAGATATATATCAGGAATGTTCGCTAACGCTTTAAATAGCACTGGAAGCTTAAATAATACTTATTTCTATGAAATTACTCACATTCAGAAAGTCACTGAGGTAGTTAAACTTATTCTAGGCTCAATTGCATTCGTTTTACACATTGTTGGACTCACTTTGTTATGGAAAGCGAGGAAGACGAGGCTTGATAAAACACAAAGACTAATTCTTACAAATCTTAGTACGTGTGAATTGTTAATGTCTATTTTGGTAATATTAGATTTTTGGATAATGTGCGCATGGGCAGATATCAATGAAATTTACCTAGATATCATTTCAATTGTAGAATTCTCATTATTTTACTGGTTCTACTTGATAATGTACGTATTGACAACAGATAGATTTATGAGAATTCTCCTCACCATTCGGTATCCCATTTATTGGTCCGTAAAGCGAACATATATAGCGCTTATATTGATTTGCATAACAGCCGTAGTTGCAAGCTTGATTGTTAACTATTTTGTAAAAGATTTCACGATATTTACATTGATATATCTGTGTTTAGATATAATCTTCCTAATAATTTCATTCATAACATACGGATATGCCATTACGATTTCATATAAAATGAGGAGCAGACTAAAATTAGGGGAAAACATATCAGTTAATCGTCAACGAAAACAATTAGTCAAAGGATTTACTATGAGCTTCCTTGTTGTTTTTACTTTCATAGTTTTTATTGTCATTCCAGACTTGGTATTCGCATATTATGATTTTATTTCCAAAAATTTTTACATTACAGACAAAATAACCCTCTCAACGGATATATTATATTCATTGCTTTATATTTCTGATCCTTTAATCTATGTATTTTTGTGTCCCCAAATCAGAAAGATTTTGAGAAAGAATAAGAATTCATTTCAAAGTACATCATTAAATCATTCAGAAACAAATTTATAATAAACTGAAGCAGAAGATTTAAATTGCTTATTTATATTTGAAACTTTTTGCTATAAATATTTGCTAAATATCAAGAAAATGTACAAATTGATAAGTATTTTGTTACTATACAACTTTTGGACAAACATATTGAAAATAATATCACTGTGTTCCAGCAAAATTTTAAGGAATTTGAATTCTCAATGGTAATTACATTACCAGATAATTGGAAACTTGCTAAAATTGTTCCGTTATTTAAAAAAGAGAGTAAGACAGAAACATGAAACTACAGACCCATATCATTATTGTTAATTGCAACCAAAATACTTTTTAAAATTTAAAGGTCAAACTAAAGAATTCATTGAAGAGGAGAACGTTATATATAAATTTCAATCTGGATTTCGAAAAGATTTTTGACAACCAAATGTTTGTCATATGTTCATGACAGAATTGCAATAAGCTTTGAAATGGGATGTGAAGGGATTTGAAAAGCGAATGATCCTTATAAATCTCCAAAAGTCCTTTGGATACTGAAATCCATGGGTTTTTCGGAAAATTTAGTTTTGTGGCTCAAATCTTATCTCTCAAATAGAAAATTTAGGGTTCGAATAGATGATGAACTTTCTGATGAAATGGTCAATTTTGGGTCCTCTTTTGTATTTGCTATACTGGCGTGAAACAATCATTTGACTGTGAATTACTTCCAGATCCCTTAGAGGAGCATCAATTAAATAACATACCTCAGTCAATTACCTAGGATGGTTATTAACCAAACCCTGAGTGGAGAGACAATGGGTAGTTATGTGTTAAACAAAATTAGTTCTAAACTTAGATTATTATGTAGAAAACAATCTTTTATAACGCCAGCCTTAAAGCATGCTCTATTCAATGTTTCTGATTCAACCTCACTTTGACTATGTATGTTCTGTCATAGGCCTTAACCAATCACTTAAAATCCGTTTGAAAATTGCATAAAATAAATGCATAAAAATTTTTAAAAATATCAATAGTCGCGCCCATATTGGTACTGAGCAGTAGAGAGCCATAAATTGGCTGCCTGTTGATATGAGGCTCAATCAAGGTATTGTTGCACATGCATTTAAGTTATACAGTAGGCCCAACCTGAATTACATGTCTGAAATCTTTAAAACTTTTGAAAAATAAAACTGAAAACTTCTAGGCAACAACCATTTAAGATTAGATACACCCTTACGAAGATCCATCATGGGAAAAAATTGTGTCATCAAAAAGTGTTTTTATATGGAACAGCCTTTCTAATGAAATAAAATCAATCACAAACTGTATTGTTTTTGAACGTAAGATTAAGGAAACATTTTTGCTTCTCTGGATATAGTTCACAGACCTAATAAATAGAGACTATGATTTTGTAAATACTAAATACTATGATTCGGCTGAGTCAATCTCTCTTTTTGTTTTTGTGCGTGATGTATAACGAGACCGCGATGGAAATATTGTTTTGACAGACAATTTTGGTGCCTATCCTTGCCACCATATGTTTTTTATCTGAATTTTTTGATCTATTATTTATTTTTGATCTATTATCTTGTTTTGTAATTTACTTAGCATGTAAATATTTGTGTGTGGCAGAATAAATATTTGCTTACTTACTTACTAGGCATTTTATACTTTTTGCTTAATGACGTCAAAAGATCATTACATTTTTCTTTCGGCTTCCTGTAAAAAAGGATTCGCAGAAGAAAAAATCTGTTTCAAAATTAGATTAGTGAATAAATAATATTTAATGAGATTTATCGAAAGAAATTACTGGAAGATTTTTAAAAAAATCTAAAAAAAGAACAAAATTTTTACGAGTAAGCGTGAAAATTTTTTAGAAAATTCCAACAAAAAGGTTTCATGATTTGCTGAAAACGAGATGAGTTGGAGTAAAAAAACTGATGAGCAAATGAGCCAGGGAAAAATTATCCTTCCAGAAAATGTTTATTTTGAGTGGGAAAGCGATGATTCAAACGACGATATATTTCATAGTATCTATGGGCATACGGTAAAAATGGCCGAAGGTGTCCGAGCTTCTTTAAAACACTACTATAGTACTTTGGAAGAACCAAAACACGATAATTTCCCTGAAGGATCCGACTCTTAATGCAAGTATGAAGCCAATAAATTCACTGGTATGTCTCCTTACAAACTAATGAAAAAACTCTATTCCTAAGGGAGTGAAATATGTAAATCAACCCGTTTTTGAAAAACTTGGCAGGGAATCATTAGTAAAATTTTTCAAAATTATAGTTGCGTCGAAGTATCGTATAGTCCTTGAAAAGTTGTAAGTTAAAGATTATTCCTTGAACAATTTTCACTCCTCCACAAATACAGACAGTAACTAGTAAAATAGTCTGGGTTTTTTTTTATTATTTTAGTGAACACATTCAAAAACAATATAGATAGATCAAACTACCCACTAAATCATACTAAAAAAACCAACTTAACTAAAAAAACGAAATGGCATATAACAAACAAACCAAGAAAAGAACTCTCTAAAACCATTATTATTCTGCACTGATTCATTTGTTTTGGTAAAAAGGCCAAAAAGACCAAAAAATAAAATAATATAATGCTAGTGCCGACTATAAAAATGTTTTTGGAAAAGACGCCAAAAATAATGAACAGACTATAAATGTTTGTGCCGACCAATTAATAAAAAAAAAAATTCCGCTACGTCGAAAGCCAACGAATCATATCATTATGTTTTATTGTCGCTTTCAGCAAACAAGATTTTTCTTCGACTCAATAAATCGATTTAGAGATACACTTGAGTGTCTGTGTTTTTAACAGTGGATTTCTATGGACATAGGAAAATTTATTCAAGAGTATGGCAGAGCAGTTTCTGGAAGAGTTTAAAACAATTTAGGGAAATCATTTCCCTTACCTTCATCGATTTAATCGATGTTATTTATCGATTTGATCGATGTTACTCATCGATTTAATTTATGTAATTCGCATAAAATTTGCAGACTGCCAGAACTCTGATTGCCGCAAAGAGATTCAAAAAAAAAAAAAAAAAAAAAAACAAGGCCAAGCAACAACAAACAAACAGTTTTTTTTCAGAAAGTAAACGACTACCCGTAAGCAAACTTTATCTTATAATATCTTATATTAATCTTATAAATTATTATGTACAAATTTATAAACATGTTGTTTACAAGAATAACTTACGAATATCTACAATGGTGACCATATTATATGAGACTTTATCAAATTTTAGCACAAATTCACATTTGACACATGTTGTAAAAGTGTTTTTCTTGACAAAAATCACAAAAATGATAATAAACCCAAATGACTACGAGCTTGCCATTTTCATCCCTTAGATCCACTAGAGAAAAATTTTTTAAAGTCTATAAGTCTATTAGCCAAAAAATAAAACTAAACTTGAATATACCAACGTCAGTGTATCCATATTTTTAACAGCTTGTGGTATTTTTTTCAATTAATAGTGTGTCCTAAATGGCGTATAATCTCAAAATATTTTAACCACGATTGTAGTCCACCTGCAAGGTCTTTTAAAAGTTCCTTCTAAATGTTTCTAGGCAAAAGACCCCGTATAAATTCAAGAACAATTAGTGGGAATGAAAGCTTGGGTGTGAAATGAATACCAACGGTCCAGCTTTATTTTTACTCAGAGCGACTTCCCATGACAAGTAAAGCAGGCAGAGAATTTGCTTTGTTTCTTTGTTATGTCGTCTTCTCAGAGTAATGCTCCCTTCTAAGTTCTCTACGAACATAAAACAAATAAAAATTTTTATATTTTTTTATATTTTGCTTTCAGTCGTCTGTTTACTTTACATTAAAACACTGATGGCTTTCATTCCATGAAAATACTATCTAAAAAACAAAATAGTTCCAACCAATTCCGATCTTTTTCCCTTCAACAGGAATATAAACTGTTACTCAAACCAAATGTTGTTTGTATTGTTTTGTATAAATTCTCTAAATGATCTATTATTTTCATCTTTTTCATATTTTTCTCCGTCTATATATTTTTGAATAAGTTCAAATATGTTCCAAAATATGCATTGTTGGACTATAATGTTGCAACTGTCCTCATCTTAACTAATATCAACTTCTTAATTCTTTAAGAAGTTTTAAGAGCACAAATTCAACAAGGAATTTTGTGAAAAATGGTAAAATTTAAAAAATATTCACTACATCATTTTCTAGGCTCAAGATTTAAAAACCACAAAACATATTTACCTAACTTAAAAATTGTACATTAGGGAGCATGTGTCAACATGATAATTGCCAATCTAAAGTCCTAAAGCTAGAAAGGGAAATAATGGGGTAACGAGAATGAATGGTATAGTAAAGAAAAGAGAACAAAGGTAGAATTGAAGTAAAGACTTATATTCAAATGAAGTTTAATTCATATTTGATGAGAGGTTACCGCACCCAGTAATATGGAGTATATATTCATTTCTAGACAATGCTCCACTTGTGCTGAATCTAAAACAGGAATCATTGGATAAGATTCAAAACATTCAACTTTGTAACTCATATTTCGTTGATTCGAAACTCTAATGGTTTGAGCATTACAGTTTTAACTAACAGCTTTATATGCTACAGCATTTAATTTGAATTGACAAAGCAATCAGTCCACTTTTCTTAGAAAAATAGTTTTTGATTTTAATAGAGATAAAAGCTAATTAATATCAATATCTTTGCTGTATGTTTTGCAAATCATGGTAACTTTATTTTGGGTTTTTTTACAGTAAGGTCTTCCAGTCTAGTGCATTTTAAGGAAGCTAATTTTGCGTTTTTCTTTTTCGTCTTTTTAGAGATGTTATATGCTTTTATCAATTTTTTTTTCCTTATCTCCGCTTTTTACTTCTTTCCCGCCATTTTCCTTCTTTTTTTTTTTGAAAACTATTTTTATTCTGTTTTCTTTAATTTCTTGTTTTTTTACGTTAATTGGCTTTGATTATTATTGATTATTTCAGTTAAATAGTTTACTTAAAGTTTACTTAAACTTTGATTTATGACACTCAATTAAATAATCAACTTTATGAAATTATTCAACTACTAACTGTATACCCGAAAGGGTATTTTCCCATTCTGTATCATAACGCGATAAACCTTTTACACTACATGCCTCACAGAAATTGATTTCTACCATCAGCGGTGCTTAGATCTTCAAAAAAAAAATACACCTTGCAGTATATAATAACAAAAAACGAATAAAATATAATTGACCTTCAGCAGGACTTTCTCGAATATTCGGTTAATCATTTCAATTCTGGAGGAATGTCCAGTGGTTCTAAAATTATAGCTTTATGGCAAGATTGAAAATGAGTTTCAGCACCTAGATAAATAGGGTTAGGAAGAATGTACCTTACACCATCAGTCCCAATGTGGTATGCCAGAGCATGTATCTGTTCTCTCTTTCTAGCATGGCTAATTCTATTAACATCGTCTTTGAATTGGAGATGGAAGAGGAGGAGCAGCAGGGGGAACCATTTTTGGAGGAGGAGAAGGTATAATATGAGCTGGATTTGCTGGTTAAATAAAAAACTTTCCATGTTTAAACAGAAAGCAAGTAGAAAAAATACCTTTCAAACAAAGAAATCACTTTTGTTGTTATAAAGGAAAAAACCAGACCATGTGCTTATGTGCGTAAAAACGACCAATTTGAAACGCATTATTGTATTACAAACCAATAGATTTACAGGAAATCGCTGCTTTATAAGTGAAATAACAAATGGAAAGAAGGAAAGCCGATTGGTTTAGTTTGTTTAAATGAAGGTATGAGGGTGCGCTGGTAAGGACATTATTATAGAGAAGGTTTTTTTTTTTTAGTTTTTTTTTTTCAGTTATTAGTCATATGTTTATGAAAAGTTGATTCGTTTTGATTTCGATATTTATGATAATTATTACTATTTCTAACTTCCGCAAAGTGATAAATTGATCTGATAAATTTCAATGTAAATAGTCGAGTTTGCGAATGACTTGAGTTCATTTTTTTATTGCATTTCATTTGAAATGCAGTAAATGTAAAAGACAATAAGCCATGGAAATCATTTTCTACATTGCAAAAATTGTAGCTTGTATTTCTTTCAAAAGACGAAATGCTACATTTAAATGATATACCTTCTGATCTCAACCTTTTCCCATCATCTGAAAATTAAAAAACTTTTTAAAAAACATAATGATTATTTTACTTCTCAAGGTTTAGGAGAATACGATCAGTCTTCTAACCCTATAAACCGTAAATATTTAAACGTTGACGAATTTTGTTCTTCTAATTTTTCTAATGATACCTCTATATCAGTCTGACATATGAATATTTCTTCATTAAATGCTCATTTCGACGAACTAGATGCATTCATAGATTTATTAACTTTCGATTTTAGCTTGACAGAGACGAGAATAAAAAAATATATAGGTATTTCAACTCTGTTTACTTTTAAAGGATACAATCTTTAAAATACAAGCCCTCCACAAGACAACTGAATTGTTTTGCGGAGGGGTTCGTTTATATAGATTTCTATTATACTAAACTATAAACATAGTATATAAACTATAAACAGCCTGATGATAGGAGCAGCATGACTCCTGAAACGTCGCTCAATAAAATTTTATAACTCAAGACATGCGTTTTATATATTTTTAATTATAGAAACTAGCTTCTAATTTACAAACCCCAAAGTCTCGAATCTACTTTTGTTGAATTTGATTTTCGTAAAAATTTAATAGTTGGATGTATTTATTTACAGGTATCCTTGCATGTTAATAGATGAATTTAATGTCATTCTTTCCCAAGCAATTAAGAAAATGTCAACAGAAAATAAAAGTATTGTTCTTCTCGGTGATTTTAACATAGACCTTATTAAATGTTAATCATACATTTAAATCTTGGATAATCTTGGGTATTTTCAAATCCTTGAAAGAGCGTAGTTATCTTCATAGTAGATATTTAGGAGCTAGAGATTATCGAAATAGGCAAATATTATTTCATAGATTTAAAATCTATAGAAACGTGCTAGCTACATTGATTAGGAAAAGTAAAAAAAATTATTTCAACAAAAATTTTTTTAATAATGTGAAAAGCTTACTTCAAAACTGGAAGGAAATTGAAAACATTCTTCAAATGAAAAATAAACCAGGCTCTGCACATGCTTGTATTCTCGATAAAGGGACAACTGTGACTGACCCTTCCCAGATTGTAAATTTTTTAAATTCTTACTTCTCGAATATTGGAAAAACTTTAAAATACAAAATACGTTCTTCTCATGTTAAATTTTCACGATATTTAACAAATCCAAACATTCAGAATTTCAAATGAAACTGAAACACCCATATTTATTTCAAACTTAAAAAGAGGGAAAACTTTTGGCCCAAGTAGTACACCAACCTATATTCTTAATGATCTTAACAGCGAAGTTTCAATTATTTTAGCAAACTTATTCAATTTATCGTTTTTCAATTCGTTGGGTTGCATTTCAAAAATTTTGTTTAGAACTTTCCATATGATATTTAGTGTACCGTTTCATTATTTTTTTGATCAAAATATAGTCCAGTGTAGAATTTATATTATTTTGTTTTAAATGATTTCAGTGGTTTGCATAAAGTAATTTAAAGGTTGTTTTGCATTCTCTTATATGAGTTTTTCCTCGAAATAGGGACTCTATTATGTTACTTTTTTTTTGTTTTAGATTCTTGTAAATGTTTTTACCGACTTTTTAGCTTAATTGGATCTTATCAAGATCGTAAAGCTACTGGACTGATAATAAGAGTAGGGTTTCATTATGCAAGATTTCAGCAGTTTTGTGCTTTTCATAGAAAAATTCTGATTTTTTGCATATGGGAAGTACTAATCAGAATAAAAGAACTAAGCCTGAGAAGCACCCTGAAAATTCAAACTTTGTCTATTTTACAGACCATAAATACTTTATTTCATCAAATAAATTGATGTCGTATGCCGGTGGAAAGAGCGTTAAAACTGAACAAAAAACTTTGGTCTCATATAGAACTGGTAAAAAGTTACATTAGTTTATTATCTAGTAAAAACAGGGGTAAAATATAATATACCGTTTTACATTTTCAGAAAATACATGCCAAATCATCATTATATTTTATGTTTGAAATAACGTCACCAATAACGTCAAATAGATCACAACAAGTATTTAATTGTGATCAAAAATTTATATTTCCTTTGATAAATTTGAAATTATATACCCCCTAAAATTCATTAAATGATCGATTGGCAGCGATTTAATGAGACAAGGTAAATCTATTCCAATATAAAAAACAAAAGGATTCCATATCACGGTACAAGGATATCCCTATTTCGACATTTTTCAGCTAATAAATTAGAAGTAGAAAGAGAGATTTTTGATTTCACAACATCTAAGTCCCAAAATATAAAACCATTACCCAAGTTCAATGCTGAAGTAAGACCAGTTAGTGTAACCAATAAAGAACCAGAAAGTCCAAACTACTCTAGTATCGACGTGGAACAATTTCTAATTGTTTACACAAAGAATACAAGTATGCTGTTTTGTTTATATTTGATTATACTATAAATTAGTTATATAAATTAGTTTATATTATAATTCCTAAATTAAGTGTTGGTTTCTTACAAATAAGAGACTGTTAAGATTATCTTAACATTCAAAGTTCAGGATCATAAGAGATCCTTATTTTTAGAGGTCCATGATGTTAACTTCAAAGTTCGTTAAGGGTCCGTAAGTTTTAAAACGAAGATTGTAAATATTTTCGAATAGTGATAACTGTCATGTGTTAATTACTCTTTAACTTCTGTCATAAAAAATAGATAAAAGATAGATAGATAGAGAGATAGATAGATAAATATATTATCCAAATAAAAATTACATTTAGTTTTTCATAATAATTTAGAATAAACTATAAAAAATTAGAACTGTTGTTTAACTTAACATAAGGTTAATTCGGAGTGAGTCACTCATATAGCAAGAGCCGACCAAAAGGGATTCCAGATTCTAATAATAAATACTTATTTAAAGTTTAATTTTTTAAATTAAATCGAAAATATTTTTTTAAGTAAGAGGGTTTGTATATTTTAGCTTAAAAATACTGCTTGATTCAGTGATAGATCTATTCCATCAGTGACACACTGGTATTTTATTGCGTTTTTAACATATTTCATACTTTTAAATTTTGGAAAGACTATTTATTGGTTTTACAGCTACGAGTATTCTAGATGTGGTTACATTTACTATATGAGAAGAAGTCTTTAATTGAGTTTGGTAGATTTAACAGTAAAGAATCAAACACTAACAATATAACAATATATTTGAAATGCATACAAGATCAGTTAACAAAAGAACTATGAAAACTCAAAGAAACGTCAGAACGAAACGGCATGAAGTTACTAATTTTTAATGCAGGGCATTGAAGCGATAAAATCTTAATTAAATATTGACTACGATTTTGACCCCAAATCTGACAGCAGTAGCTCATATGAGGTTAGAATAAAGCAAAATAAACTGGATGTATAGTACTACTATTAGCATAATAAAGTATTTTAGAAAGCATATTGTTTGATCTGTTTTAGTTTTTTAATCCGTTCATCAGTATGCGATTCCCATGACAAATCACAAGTGCTTGTCAATCAAAACTCCGAGATCTCTATAACAGAAGTTGTAACGAAATTAACACCTGTCAATTAACACTATCAGAAAATTTTTGCGTCATCAGCAAAGTGATGCACAATAGAATTTTTAAGAGAAACGTTGAAAGAATTAATGTATATTAAAAATAAAAGGGGACCAAGGACTGAGCCTTGGGTAACCCCCATTTGAGTTAATGAAGCTTTAAAACCATTAATTGATAAAAATCGTTTACGGTTGTGTAAGTAAGAGAAAAACCAATTTTTTGGAATACAGCTTCACCCATAATGTTCCAGTTTTGCAATTAAGATGACATGATCTGCAGTGCCAAACGCTTTTTTTTTTTAAATCAATAAAGACACCGCAAGCGAATATGACATTATTAAGAGGATTTTGTATTTTTTCAGCTTTGCCAATAAGAGCATGAGAAGTCAAATGTTTAGCTTGAAAACCAAACTGAAGATCAGTGAGACAGTAAAATCGAAGTTTAAAACAAAATCTTTGCAATGATCACCTTAAATAACTTTTTGTGTTGCGTCTCCTGGCTTTGATTCCTGCGTTATGTCACCTTTTAAAAATGCAATAAAATCATTCATTTAAAAAAAATGTAAACGAGCTGGAGAAAATTATAGTGCTAAATTTATGTTTGTTAGAGAATCCATGCGCGAGGAGAGTTTTTGCGCGTAGAGAGTCCATTTCGCCAGCGGGAAAACATAGTGTTTTGTTTTCCTTTAATTTTATGGATTAAATAAAGACCAAATAATAATTTAGAGGTTTTAGAATTGTCTTATTTTAACTACTGAAGAAGGCATTTGTAAGTTGCATTTGAAAACGATCTGTTTAATTTGGTGTATCAAAACCAATCGTAATCGCTGATATATTTGATTAAAATGAGTTTTTTTTCCTGTGTTGATTTAACACGTTGGCATTATGTGCATTCAAACAAAATCTAAATTAAATCTAAAAATGTTTCTTTTTTTCTTGAAATATTTCTGTTCCATTTGATAATATAATCGCCTAATCCTCAATACCTTGATAATGTAATCGTCTAATCCTCAATACATCGATGAAAACGGGTGTTGTAAAGTCTAACAGAAGGAATACTAACGTTTCAACGTAAAGGAGTGCCACTTAGTTCTTTCTTAGACAAATTAATAAAACTGGCTCAGTAGCTTTTTCAGTTGCATTTTTTTTTAGTTAAATAAATTTTATTTTTCGTCAGAACATCGACATAAAATTTATAGATTTCTACAAAATAATAAACAGATTTTAAATGTGGGTAAATATATTTTAATCCGCTGTTTTTTACGTAAAAATTTGAAACTCAAAACCAATATCCTTTCAGCATTTCTTTAACATGGGTTACGTTTTTTTTCGCTATTTCATTAGGATCACCAACAATTTCCCCAGCACTCATTTCCCCTAGCAACGTATTTATAACCGTGTGCACTCCTTCGCATAGATTTTCGATATTATACCCTCCTTCGTAAAACATCAGAGTTTTTCCAATTTCTAACAGCCTCGCTGTCATCCATGAATAGGTATTTATGGTAACATCAAACTCACCAATCAGATCACCTCGAGCCGCATCAAACCCACATGAAACCAGAATTAAATCAGGTTTAAATTTGGTTGCTATAGGCAACACTACCTCATTAAATGCGTATTTATATTCCCTTTCACCCATTAATGCTTCGTCCCATGCTATGTTAACGTTATAACCAAGACCTTTACTTTCTCCAATACACCGTGATCTACCACTCTCCAGACGAGGAAATGTATGGTATCGATGAATGGATAAATAAAGGACGGTATTGTCATTATAAAAAATGTCTTGGGTTCCGTTGCCATGGTGAATATCCCAATCAACTATTAGAATATTTTTAACACCATTAGCTTGTGCGTATTTTGCAGCAATTGCAACATTGTTGAAATAACAGAAACCACCAGCATAATTAGTTCCGGCATGGTGACCAGGTGGACGGATTAAAGCGAACCCTGATTCGATTTTTTCTTCAATACTTGCTTTAACAAGTTGTAAAGCAGAGCCCGCTGATAAAAATGCGATGTCAGATGTTTTTTCGTTGATGTACGTTGAGAATCTGTCTTCTCCGAATACAGCTAAAGCTTCTTCTGTCATGAATTCCCTTACTTTACTAAGATCATCAAATCCGCCACATAAGCCCTCTTCACCATTTTTTGCAGTTTTTAATTTTTCTATATATTCAGATTCAAGTGTTGTAACGAGATCTTTTTTCTCAGCAAATCTAGATGGCAAGATGACGAGTTTTTCAAGAACATTGTTTTCTTTCAAAACTTTATAAGGGGCAGCGACTCTTTCAGGGCATTCTGGGTGTGTGCTACCAGTCCTAGGGTGCTTGTGCTCTGTAAAACGGTCGTCATAAATGAATCCTACTTTTCGTAAATCCATTTTACGCTTTAAGACTTAAAACAGCGTTGATGAAAACAGAATATTATCCTGCTTTTATTTTGTTTATGATATGTGGTGATGTTAAAATAAACTTGTTTTATATTTTTAAGCTAACATTTGTTTTTGTCAATGAGGTAATAATCCATTCATCAATAAATACTAAAATAAGATATGTACATAAATCCTTTCATAGTTAAAAGAGTACATTCACTGTTTGAATATTTTATAGCCGTTATAATATTAGTTAGTCCCCCGGGTCTGGTAGGGTAAAGTCAATCGTTTTAACATTTAAATCCTGTAATAAAATCTTGATTCAAATTGATAACCAGTATTGCAACTTTGTTGATAACCAGTTTTACAACTTTGTTGGTAGCTAGTTTTAAAACTTCGTTGATATGCAGTTTTAAAACTTCTTTGATAGCCAGTTTTACAACTTCATTGATAGCTAGTTTTACAACTTCGTTGATAGCCAGTTTTAAAACTTCGTTGATAGCCAGTTTTAAAACTTCGTTGATAGCCAGTTTTACAACTTCGTTATAAAGAAAAAAGTGCGCTTGAAAAATTTGCATTGCATTTTGTTTTAAATAAATTTTTAGAAAAAAAAAAGTTCATCGGGTAGCTTTACCTTGAGTTATTGTGAACAGCTTTTTTTTAATAAATCCTGCTTTCTCAAATATCCAATGAAGGAGAAATTATGACTTTCCTAAAGCCTTATAAGATTTGCTGACAAACAGTTTTTTTTTTTTTTTTTTTCGTATAGATTTAGGCGTGGCTGAAAATGAACAATAAACTATTGTTTTTAATTACATTACATTAGAGCTGAATTTAAACCGCAAGATATTACCTTGATTGACCTTGATCAATAAAAATCTTTAAAAGTTGGATGAAATAAGTATATCAGTAAATATTTGACTGACCAAACCAGAATACCTTTAGAATCAACAAAAATGTTTTAAATCATTAATTTTAAATATATAAAGAAAAAACTTAAAAAAAAAAAAAACTTATTCCTAAAGGGAATTTCGTAGCAAAAAGGAAATTTTTAAAGATCAACGTTGATAAAATTGTGCAAATTTAGCTGCACTGTTTTTAATTTAAGAACGAACTTTGCAATGCTCGCACGCCATGCTCACAGCGCCATAACTTTTTTTTTTTAAAATTGGATTTTGCATTCTGCAAGGCTAGAAGCCACTACTAGGAAGGATGCTGATGACGAGTTTAAGTTCCAAACTTATCAAACCGAAATTCTACTCGTATGTAGTGGGTGATACTCGGTTTTGAGTTGTTATCGAGAAACATTGCAAGAACCACTTATAAATTAAAGCAGGTCTTCTTATGTTATTTTACGCTTAAAATTGAAAGTCATATCAAAATATATTTTGTTACGTAGAGAAGGTAATTCAGACGCAGATAAATTCTGAGAAATGACCTGCCGCTAAATTTTAATATTTGCTATCGCGTTTTCTTATCAAGATTCACTACTGAAACTCACCGTCACAGCACAAGATATTTCAAAAGACTTATTCATTACATGGCATAAAATTCTTCCACTGAAACTCGATTTCCGTAGAGTGTAAAGAAGGGTTTCCCACCCTTTAGTTTTTCTCTTCTTCTCGTTGTTTTTTAACAGATAGTCCTCTGAGTCTTCTTTTTAGATGCTTTTGCTCCCAAAGGATCTACTTAAGCCTTTCACTGGATGACTGATATTATAGAAATAAATATTGCTTTGAGGAGAATGATTACACTTTCTTTATTGTAAAACGGTATCTGGAAAACGATATAATCAAACATGGTATAGGCCAATAGATTTAATACATTATATAAATCATTAAACAATAGCTTTATAAATTTTTATCTATTACTTCTCTGAGTAATTGTCTTATATGTTAGATTCACAGTTACACTTGGGCAAACGTATATCAACACCAATTTGGCCAATGGAGTACGCAAATCATTAAATTTGTGTTTTTCATAGTAGTAATGGCATTTTGAAATATCGATGTTTACATAGAAGTCTTTATTGTCACCGCATTTGTAGTTAGTTACCTGCAGGTATGGATCGGGATACCCAATCGTATCTTCAGCACAACCTTCCAAGTCAATTGTTTGACCAGCTGCAACGTTTGCCACAGGACCATGATCTTTTCCCAATGAGAATTCTTTAATCATTAATGTACCTGAAAAACAAGAAGTTGATGGTAACTTTGCAACCCTTGAGGGTAATTGAACACCTGGACAGATTACCACGGTCAAGCCATGCAGGTCTTAAACATTTTTTGAAGAACTAATTGGTAAATGGCAAGTATGAATATTTTGCGTTACCGAGCCAGTTGCATACTAGTAAGATTTAGTGTATAGAGATGTTAAAAAATATCGATTCTGCGTAAGTTGAAGTTTGCGAAAGGTGGCATTAATATTTATGTTTAGTCACAAATCATTATTTGCGGCTATTTTAGTCATTTACAATGGGCAGGGTTTTTTTCTCAAACGATCGAGCACTTTGCCTAGCCTTAAATTTTTTTTTTATGGAATATCGATATTTATATGAAAACTGAAAAATTAAGGTTTGAGAACATTTTCTAAAATACCGGAAACCAGCTGTTCTGAAATTTAGAGTTTGATAGCTCATTGGAAAAATAATTTAAAAGTGGTAATTAATTAAGTAAAGACTATGGTGTTTAAAAAACCCTTCTCGATATATGGCCTCTTGCATTTATCAATATGACGTCATCATATAACGCATTTTTGGCAGGAAATAATTCCAACTCATCGAAATTTAGATTTTTTATAGTTCGTTAGAAAGATAATCCAAAGCTAATAATTAGTTAAGTGAAGACTTTATGTGACGTATATCTGATTGAGTTAGTCCGTTTTCCTCACTCAATATAACAACATCATTTAATAATTCATTTAGAAGGCATGCTTCTTTGTTTATTATTATTCAAAGTTTTATCTTATTAATTAAAATGTTAATAATGTCATGTTTTCTTTTATGTTAACTTAAATGTTATCTTTTATTTCTTTCGACCAATCCTCAAGAGGTTTATTACCATATAAAGGCGATAATGCAAATTTAATGTAGCACTATTGATGGAAGTAAACGTCAGCTGCAAATATATCACCTGAACCTCCACTTAAATACAATCCTAAGTGTAATGTTGCAGGATGTAATCGATGAGCACTATCTTCTTTCAGCATATTTATCCGGGACAACAATTTACCAGCTGTAGTTTTTAATAAACATCGTGATAAACCACCTTGATTCTAGGAATTGCTGCCTATATCTTTTTTACTGTTGCAAGATAAACAAAGTTTATCTGCCATTGGTTCAATTTTTGATCTTGTTACTCTAGTTTCATTTGCTGGTAGTTCAGTTTCAAGTAAAGCATTTGGAGTTTCTAAAATTACAGACTTTATCAAAAATTTATGTATACATGACTTGTGGACATATCTGTAACTTACGTTAAGAGCAATTCTATTTCCAACTTCAGTATACTAGTAAAAATAATCTTGTACAGGTATATCAATCTTTTGCCATACATTCGCCAACGATACAACGTCCACCCAAAATTTTGCTTTTCGCTGATTTCTTGTGATCTTACATCGGTCTTTGTCAAACTTTTGGAGAAAATTAAACATTTATCACAGCCGTCTGTACCTTTTGGCGAAAGGAATGGTTTCGACGGTTGCATTAAATATATTATAATTTTGCCATATATATGAATTTATCGATTTCCATTTAACACTGTCCTTAATAGACATTGATTTTATTAAATTCTGATTTAAAAAAAATATTAAAATATGTATCTGTACTTTTGTAGTTTAAATGACATGGCCATTACAATAAACGGGCATAGGGGGTTTTTCGTAGTTATAGTATTTATATTCTTTTCCGATTATTATTTGGTTCGCAACGTTTCACAAACAATGTCATATTTTTTTTAATACGTTGTCCTCATCATGAGTTCGTTTAATATCATACTATATTTGTTATGTGAAAAGTATGGATAAGGCTTTTTTAAATGTTAATCGTACTCATCCGTTAATCGATTCTTGGACCTGCTTTAACAAAACATGACCAGAGTGTTGTTTTCAAAAGTCGGTTCTAGAATACTTACCTATGGTCTCAATAGCTCATGAATATCCAGTCTTCACATGTACAGGAAATTAGAACTGGATCATATATACGCACACGCAGACGAACAGCTTTATGCTAAAATGGCTCACATACTGTGGAAACACCCGAAAGTTTGTTCAAAAGTTGTAATTCTTATGGGAGGTTTTCATCAATTTAGAGTCCGTCAAAAGACAATTTATAAAATGTATCCATGCAAATGATACCGTCAATGGCTTGTTGATGCTGGAATAATTGCTGGTGAATCAGCTGACCAAGCAGTGGAGGGCCATCATTATTACCGAAACATGAGAACCCTTAAACAATTGTTTTCAGCGTTAGTCCAAATTGGTTTTGAAAACATAACCAACAGCAGCAAAGAGATTAACCCAAGTCTTAGCGAGCTTCTTAAGAACTTGAAGCATGATCCAAGTCTAAATAATCTAGATGAACTTGTAAACGATCATTTATACATTACATTTCTAGAGAAATCGACCAATATGAAAAAAGGAACATCAGCGAAGATGACTGTGTTATACTTAAAAGGTGTTTCATCATTATTCTCGTTGGTTTATGCTGTCCGAAACTGCGATTGTGTCTTACACATGAAAACTAAAAGACGAATACTATAGCCCTGTTTTGCTTCTGATCACATAAACCATTCTAGATATCTTTCATTTCAACACGTGCACCTAAGAGATTTTGAAAAGAGGAGTCCAAAAGCAATTGAAGACTTAACGAAAAGAGGAGTTGGTGGAAGTCTCTTGGATACACCCTTTTTCTACCATTCACAATGACATGATAGTAGAGATTTTCAATAGACAGACGAAACTTCAAGTCGGTCCGCATTGATCCGGATTCAGCACAAATCCTCATGCTGCTAACACTTGGATTAAAGCGACACATTATCACACTAAGATGAGGGAAACATTTGCAAACAAACGACTTCAAGCACCCATAAAGAACTTGGAAAAAGTGCTAGATCAATATTTCGTAAACACACTGAAGATTTAATAAAAAAGATAAAAGAATACTGCTATGATACTTTTGGAAACGGCAATGTAAAGAAATTTCGACCGGAAAAAAATCGATGCAAAAAATTATATATGGATTAACCAACGCACATGAACTTGACAATGAAAAATATCTTCAGTTTTTAAACGATAGTTTTGTCATCGTTTTTTTTGACCCAATACATAGGAATATGACTTCTACTGGTTTAGAAATAGAAGTAGTGAGAATTAAATGTTTAGAACAGAACATGGTTCAAGGTACTGCTTGGAATGAATTCATTAACCGCTATGACAAAAAAACAGATTTACTTAAACTTCTGTTGAATTACTGTAACAACTCAGAGTCCAAAACATTGTAAAAAATAAATATGATTCTTGGAACCTCATATAATTATATAATTCTAAAGAAATGTTTTTTACTTACAAGAATCAGACACGCGTTTTATACTACTTTAACCGGTTTAATTTTTGCGCAGATTAATTTTCGCAGAGCCGTTTTTTGGATATTTCGCTCGGATTTAATTTTGCGGATGACCACAGTTTGCTTATTTTTGCATGGATTTAATTTCAAACAATTTTCCAGCAATTTGATTACAAAAAATTGACCATAATTTAGTTTTTTTACGTGGATTTAATTACGCGACAAAGCAAGAACAATTTTTGTTTTAATAAATAAATTTTTCTGCCATAATATAAAATGCGTTTCCGCCTATGTCTAATCGGACTCATCCGAATAGTCGTCACAATCGTTTAAATGAGGATGATTGCCCTTTGGAAATTTCTCTGTTAATTTCGTGTGACACAGAAATATCTTAGATTTCGGTAAACGGATCAATTGGTGGTAAAACTTTTCTGCCCATGTTTATTGCATCCAAGATACCCCAATTTTCCAGCCATTAATAATAGCTTTCCTGCCTTCGGAGCTCGTAAGCTCAATATAGAGATCTTTCAGCCATTCAGCATGCAATGGTTTAAGCACACTCAATGGTGTCTTGATCACTATATCTTCAATGTCTTTATTTGAATCCAGTTCTTGACAAATTTGTGATGCAAACTATTGAACAAACTTTTTTCATGAATGAAAAGTTGGGTCATATTTTTTGGTACTTTGACAAAAAGAATGTATTTTTTCTTTAGAAGCTTAAGCCATGGCTATGTCATCTAGCCTCTGAAAACATCCATTGTTAAGATTCCAAGGTAATTGATAGGAAGATTTTGTTTCTTTCTCGCTTTCTCGAGATACAGGATAATAATTTTTTCCACAACTTTTTAAGACTCTTCATTTTTGCTTAAATGAGTGGGATTAAAGCTTGAACTAAATCCCTCCGGAAATTAAACAACGGCCAAATTTTTTGATATTTTTCCGCCATATATTCCTGCCGTATATTAACTGCATTGGAAGAAAAACCCCTCTAGAATTATAACAAAAGTTGCTGTGATAGCTCTTTTGTCTCTCAATCCAGTATTCGCAATTGATTTTGAACCTTTTAGTTCCCTTGTAGTGAGAGTTTTGTATATATTTTGAAGGAGTCTGGTCAAGGTTTAAGATGATTGATAGTGATGTTTTGTCGTTTTATTTCTTTGATATGCAGGAAAGTTAGTTCCGCTTCCATCTTTGCTCCATGAGGAATTATAACTTTTTGTTTTCGCTGCTCTTCTTTTAAATCCCATTCTTTGAATAAGAATTTAATTCAGGAACAATAATTGAAGCGTTACTACTTTTCTCGAATAATACCTCAGCAGTTGTTATTGAAATAGAATATGACACTCCTCCTCCACGATTCTGTACTTTTTTATCAATGTTTTTACCTAGCAATAAAGGTCTTCCTCGTTGTTGGGCTGCAATGGACTTGGAAGGTGAAATTCCTTTCTTATTGGCAATCTTTAGACTATGTTGATATTTCTTTCAAAACCCATGAAAACAGTGCTTTTCATTTGGTAAATTTATTTCGAAATTTGCGTACAGCAGCTACATCACCTATTTCCAAATCAAACTTTCCAATTTAGTATCATATTGCAGCACTACTGTACTTTGCGTATGGTTTTCGAGAACTATTAGCATTTCGCACAGATTCTACCACAGCACTGCGATCGATTATTCCAATACCAGTTTCCTGGTTTCGTACGAGCGACATTTTCTTTCTTAATAACAAGTTTATTTATTTTCATAATTATTTCAGTTTTTGGAATGAACTATAAAAAAATAAATTCGGTTTCAACAAAAACAATTTAATTAGATTTTTGTTTTCGCTATAAATTGACTAAGCAGCACGAGTAGAAAAGTCAATAACAACATTGCGAATAAAAACGCAAGAAGGGTTTCATCAATTTATGAATTGTACTCAACAATTTTTTTAGTATTCAACTGAGTACTCAGCAATTTTTAGCAAGGATTATCACGTACTTATAACCTTCCAATATTCTGCAGCTGTTAGAGGATACCATTTCTATAGAAAACATGATTTCCGAAATTTGGCGAAAAATTAGATCGCTTCTTAGAACCAAATAATGTATTTGATCGTTTTGCAATAAAGGTGTGCTATCAAAAAATGAAGTGAAATTCTTTGGAAATCTTCCCAGAGAGATTTCTTTGATAACAAAGTTTATTCTGGATCGAGGAGCTGTAATAACGTTCGTTCAAAGTGGGTTGGACGTTCAATGTAAAGTGAAATTGGTTACGCCACCTTCATTTATTGCGTGCGGATTTAAAATCCACGAAAATTAATACGAGCGAAAATTAATCCGGTTAAGGTACATGCTACTTTGTATGATACTAATGTAGTAGTTGTTTTTAAAGATACCGACGTCTTCTTTTTGCTTTTATACGGATATACAAATCTTAAACCAAAAAATGAATGATTTATGAAAATTGAACACAGCAAGTTCTTAAACATAAAAAAAGTCGATTTTTTAGGCAAAAATGTATGCTTAAAGTTACCAGATATTAACGTTCTCTCGGGATGCGGTACTACAAGTTTTATGTATTATGTTGGCAAAATTAAAGTTATTAAAATGTTACTTAAAGAACTTTTTCATGTCATACTTTGGAATGGTTTAGGCAGTTCAAAAAAAAAAAGAAAAAAAAAAAATTAAAGACGAACTAGAGACCGCAATAAAATTTGTTTTACACGTATTTTGCGATGGCAACAGTTCAGATAATTTAGTTTAAACACGGTTATGAAAGTATTAAGCAATGAAAACCAAGTCTTCATTATCACTGCCGGATGATCCTGATTCAATGATGCAAAACATCCTTCGGGTATACTACTAACTTTACTACTGGCTGCATTCGGATGTAAAAATGACCGACACAATAAGTTTTTAAAGGTGTGGGTGGTACAAAAAGGGCGTAGATAGAAACGAATGTTCAAGGATGTCACCTACATTCTTTACAGGTATTCCAAATTTTCTTTGGGTTTTGTTTTATTTTCTTAGTTTAGGTTTAGGTTTACACAAAACCATTACTATCTACATATATAAAACAAAGTGTCTCTTTATCTGTTCCACTGCTCCTCTGTAATGGGGAGGGTTACGAGCTTGAAACTTTCTGAGGGAGTGTCGGAACAACCCAAGGAGTGTCATAAAAAATTTTTTTGAAAAGTTTGAGATCATTTTGTTTGAAAATTTTCAAAAATTCGATTTACTTTTTAGATTTTTTCAAATTTTTGGCCGTTTAACCGTATCTCAAATATAAAAATCTTGGGCACGGAGGGCCCAAGATCTACTAGCATAATATATTAATGATTTAGGTATTGCATTTTAAAATAAATGTTGTCAATAATTCTGCATCAAGTATTTTTTTTTTTTTTTTATTGATTCTTAATTGTGCTCACTCGGCAAGCAGTGTCCCGACTTCAAAACTACAAAAAAGCGTAAAAAGAACCTAGAACAAGAAGATATATACGTTAGCGACGAAGATGAACTAGATTTAAATTTAATTTACTTTGAAGAATCGAGCGAAGACAGCGACAGCGATGCTTCATAATTATCATAGCAATATTTCGTTGAATATATACGAATATGGAAGTCATAAATATTTAGCATATTCATAAAAACACTCATACTGGGTATTACGATCAATCTATTCTTTTAAATTGAAAAGAAAAGTACGTTTAAATAAAAGGCCTGCAAAACCAAATACACTCTGCCCGTATATTGTAACAGCCATATCTTTTAAAATACAAAATTACAGATACATGTTCTTATATATTTTTAGATCAGAAATTAAGTTCCTATCGAATCGTGCCAAAATTTGAATGTTAGATTTTTTTTTGTCTTTTAAAAAAAAATCTCTGTCTATAATGTTTTTATGTGATTTACAATAATAAATGACACCAAACAAACATTCGTTAATTACCATAATAAATTAACTTTTTGTTTTTGAAATTAAGTATTATTTCATACTATGACAGGAAAAGGCACATCGACTTGAGAATAGTAAATTTCCTGATCATAGTCGTCACTTAACTAATCATCAGCTTTGGATTATCTTTCTAACGAGCTATTGAAAAAAAAAATTTCTGCCAGAAATGATGATATCATCAGAACAGGTGGTTTCCGGTATTTTATAAAATGTTTTCCTACCTCAATTTTTCAGTTTTCAGATAAATATTGATATTTCATAAAAAAATTTAAAGTTTAGGCAAAGTGTTCGATCGTTTGAGAAAAAACCCTTCCTACAACGCAAATATTGCACCTGTTTGAGATATTGATTTTCGTTCTTCGCATATTCTATTATGCAAATTAAAGGTCTTAAAGTTTCGAAAATTTTCCAGCTAGGCATTCTTCCCATTTAATTTATTTCGTCTGGTGGGTGACAAAGGTATCACTTTCAACATTTAATGAACCACCTAAAAGCACGGTTACATTTTTTCGCAACCCACTTAAACCAAAGTTAGGCTCAAGATTGAGTTTTACTAAGAGAAGAGCGAGCTAGATACTCTTCATGATTAAAAACGTTAGCGAATATTTACATAGTCAATTTAATATTTGTTCTATCGTTATGTTCCCTTATTGGAGCATTAACCATTTTCAATATGCTGAATGACACATAACACAATAAATAAAGATCATCAAAACACTAATACACTTATGAAAACAGTTAGAATTCCATATGGGTAAATTTAGAATGACAGAGAGGAAAATTTTCTATTCCAGTACCCTGCTTTTTCTAGGGAAGGTACTTGACTAATCACAAAGCTTATTCAATTTTTTTGAAGCTGAATTTTGTTCAAAATTCGACAGGTAATTTTTTACAACTTTTTAAAAAGCTACATTGATGAAAAACGAATAACTTTAAGATTTTAATCCATATTCATAATGCAATTTGAATCTTTCAAAATATTATCAATCCTATTAATGGAACCAAGTTAACTAAAATATTTATCAAAAAAAAAATTTCTTTATTATTCGAAGCTTTCCATAGAAATCTTACGGCTTCCGAAAAGGGACAAGCTAAAATATAAAATTAAAACCAAAACAAAAAATTGAAACCGAATTAAAAAAAGAAGAATCCAAAAAAGAAAAAAAGACGAAATTAAAAAAAAAATATAATCAAAAGAAAAATAAACCTAATTAAAAAAAAATCAAATTCATAATCAGAAACCGAAACAAAATTTAAAAACCATTAGATTATACCGAAAAATATGAAGTTATGATGTATTTGTTATGATGTTTATATTTATTGCGATTACAGCTAGTTGAAGTTTTTGTGACGAGCATTAGTATTTTCTTTTTAGAATTTTTAGGCTTCCAAACATAATTTAAGATTCGACTAAAATCTATGGTCTGGCTTATATTCGATTTTAACTCCGTGCATTTTTAAAAATCAATGTATTGCCGAATGGAACAAGTCGCTTAATGTTATCAACAGCCTCTTTCTTATTAAGTACCGTGATATAGATTATCTTTTTGTTAATTTATAAATTTTCAATTTAACATTCAAAAATCATTTTTCAACGTTAATATTACTTTGATATGCATGAGCGCGTCTTTCCTCCTCATTTATTTATTATTTTGTTTTATTCAGAAATATTATTTTTCTTCTTTACTTGTGTCTGTGCGTGTTTGTAAGTCACTGTCCGTCTCTTCGCCTATAAATGTTATTTTTATAGAACATCAATTTTGTAAAGTTAATAAATTGTAATTATCTTGATGGCACTCCTTTGCTCAGCCTTAAGCTACCAAGTGTCTCTGATCAATATTAATGGTAAACAAATGATTTTGATTTGTATGGCTTTTAGATCAAGAGAGCACAAAAGTCCCATCCTTATACACAAATGATTTTTGATAGTTGACCTATTCAGAGATTATCTTCGATGATATATGACATTTTTGAAAAGTTTTAGCCTCATTTTTCGTTATTTTGACTTTGAAAAGCTATAAAATCTAAATGCCGCGCTTTTAAAATAACTATCGTGCTAAAATGTGCATCCCAGTGATGCTAGAAGTAGAAAAACACGATGGTCAGATTTTTAACTAAACCCGAAATTTTTACTATTTAGGACAAGAAGAATCAGAAAAAATCTACTTTAATTGTTAAACTTTATATAATGAAATCCAAACTTTTTCACTTGACGCTCTCACATACATCCCTACTCGTGGTTTTTCCTTTTAAACTTTTGTGCTTTTTATCTTGGAAGCAACAAGAGATGTTTTTCCGGCCCACTTCGCATGAGCATTCCGTTATTAAGAACTTTTTATTAACTCTTTTGATCTCAGGGTCAGCACGGATTTTTTTTCTTTTAATTTTTACCACCCTTATTAAGGTTGCTTTTAAAGTTTGTTTTTTTTTTTTTGCAATTTTGAAGTTGCTGTTTTTGTTTGTAAAAGCGAGAAGTTGATATTGGTAAATTATTTCCTTAAAACTTGTTAAGACAAGAATCCCACATCTTTTTTAATCAATAGTTGTGAAGTATTTTGATTTTACTCTTTTTTAATAGTCTTTTATGTAAAATGCTAAAATGTGCTCTCAACGTGTCAAATAAAAATTCGGCTTCTTTCCAGGCATTTGGTGGCCAAATTAAGTTTTTGGAAGCTACCACATTAGTGGAAGTAACCTACTAAGTCAATATTCCTAGAGTATACAGTCAAAGCTTGTCAAAATAACTAGCATAGTGGAGGTTGTCGAAAATAAAGTTATTACCTTTAAGCAATAATTGGATTGAGAAATTTTTTCTTTATTCCTTCTTTCTTAATCCTGTCATTAGGATTAGCTTTAACAAAAAAAAAAAAAAAAAAAAAAAAACAAATACTTGCTGTTATTTTTGACTAATCAGTTAGCAACTTTAAAAACTGTCCAAAAGCCAGAATAACAACAAGCTTCATACAGCAGTATGGTAAAAATTCGCTGGTTGCAATATCTGATTTAAAATGCTTTTTGTCCATGTATTATACCGTTTTACAAAGTAAAATTTACAATTTTTTTACTAATGTTACTCATTTTGTGACTAGTGTTACTCATCTTTTGACTAATGTTACTCATCTTTTGACTAATGTTACTCATTTTGTGACTGATATTACTCATTTTGTGACTAATGTTACTGATCTTTTAACTAATGTTACTCATCTTTTGACTAATGTTACTCATTTTGTGACTGATGTTACTCATTTTGCGACTAATATTACTCATTTTGTGACTAATGTTACTCATCTTTTGATTAATGTTACTCATCTTTTGTGACTAATGTTACTCATTTTTTGACTAATGTTACTCATTCTTTGACTAACGTTGCTCATTTTTTGACTGTTACTCATTCTTTGATTAATGTTACTCATTTTAGAGATTGTAGCATCTTAAGCTGATGGAATTGGTAAAACTAATTGTCATTCTGTATTTTTGCTAAAAACTTTTAGTTTACCTTAACAAAAGTCTAGAGGCTGTAAGACAGACGTAGAATATAGGCAGACTAACACTCCATAATCTTTAAAGGAAGAGTGCCACAATAAAACTGCATCAGCTTATTCCAAGGATTTTTTACAATAAATGTTTCAAAAAAAATTATTAAAATATATCAAAAAGTTATCAAGTTATTGGAATAAATGTAATTTATCAAACACAAGGATTTAAAATATCTTGTTGTGTTTTGCTTGTTTTGAGGTACTTTTCACAAGTTGGAATTTTTATTTTATAATTTCAATGATATCAGAAACATAGTTTGCTACAGATTCCTCTTCTTCTTCAAGTAGTTTTCAGAAAGCGAAGAAAATTTTGTAGAACTGAACGAAATATTTCAAAATGTTAAATCCATCGTACATATTTGAACCAGTGTGATTCGGAAGTCGAGGAAAATGAAGAAGGCACAAAACAGTTTACACATTTGAATTAACGTGTGAGAAATGTGGGTTGGTAAGTAAGTAAGTATTTATTCTGCCACAAACAATTATACTTTAGCTATGAAAATTACAAGACAACAGAAAAAAAAAAAAAATAATAATAAAAGAACACCAACATAAAAAGAAATGGTGGCAAGGATAGGCACAAAAATTGTTTGTCACAACAATATTTCCATTGTGGTCCCGTTAT
>JAUZNK010073239.1:0-13832 GCA_035046665.1 Euphysa ruthae | reverse complement strand
TTTAATTAATTTTTAAACTTCGTCGTTGTTACTAAGAGACTGTTTTTACCGTAATGAATTTTCTGTAAATTATCATAGCGAGATTTAATTTTTACAATATTCCCATCAACTACTATAATTTCAGGGAGATCATTTATGTGTCACTTTAACCAATTAATGCCAGTTTTTTTTATAGTTCTTTGGTGTTCAAGCTGTAGCTTTTTTAAGTGGGGTAGTCTAAAATTCTTTAGTTTGTCGCCGTTTTTATAAACAATTATATAGTTGTTAAAACCAAACTTTGAACAACAGCTCCACTTTATTGCTTAATTTTAAAATACTTTTTAAACAGGAAAATAATAAATACTTTCTTTATACCTTGTTGTTTTCATTTTATATCAACTATCATTATGGATTTTTTTTCCCGACATCGGTATAAAAAAACCGCTCCTCCGGGTATATGAATAAGACTAATTCTAAAAATTACGCATTTAAATTTGTTTGTGTTTGTTTATTATATTTTAACCAACTAGTTAATACCTATATAGAATAAAAAATTGAGAGGCAATTATCTGGAAAGCAATTGTTCTAGGAGGAATTTTCTGGGTGCAGTTATACAAGCGGTATATTATCCTTCGGGAGAAACTTCAATTGCCCAGAGATATTTTCCCGGGGGAAAGTTATCAGGGGGCAAACATCCAGGGAGCAATTGTCTGGATACGGTGTAAATTATACACAAAACTGGAAAGAATAATATTGTTTTTTCGTTATATACACCGCCTGTCGGTAAAGCTTCACTGTTTACTAGTTCTGTTAAAATAATGATGAATAAACTGAACGAAGAAAACAAAAAACTTGCTTCTTTCAGGTGATTGTAATATTGACTTGCTTAGTTATAATAAGTTTCACAAGACTGAAGCTTTTTATGATTTCCTTTTCGTAATAAAAATGCTTGCTTCAATTAATAAACCTACACGAATAAGTAAAAGAGAAATTTAATAATTAAAACTACTTTAGACAATCTATTTTGTTAATTATGACCTATTAACTTTATGTTCTAACTAATTTTAACTCAGGTATTATAAAACTAATGTGAGCGATAAATTTCCTGCGTTTCTTGCACTCAACAAAGACAATGATGTAAGTTCAAATACGAATTCAAAACAATAAAAAATCGAGAAAAGATCTCTCATCAAAGTTTTCTCAAAAAAAAAGTTTTTGGTTGTTCTTGGAATGATTTTTATGAAGTTGAAGTTGTTAGCCTTTCTTTTGAATTTCTTTTTAATAAGCTTAAGCAAATATTTAAAGTTTTATGCGAATAAATTTATCAAGTCAAAATGAAATGCAGAAGAAAAACTTGGTCACTGTTAAATGAAATAAATGGTAGAAAAGTAATAAAAAGTATTGTTATTCAAAAATTCATGTTCTCGTTTGTCAAATTCTGTATATCACCTAAATTTTAATATCCCTTATTGTAACCGTGTTTATTTTAGAGAGGGAGAACAGTTTCAAGCGTTGAACTGTGAAGATCACACACTGACAACATTAACGGCATGGTTTAAATAAAATTCGGAAAATATAGACGCCCGTCAGTATAAACAATTGGAAATTCCCAAACATTTCTTTCTTAAAAACAATAAATGGAACGCTAGAAAAAGATGGAGTGATAAAATAATTTCCCGAATGTTTTGAGCTACTCTTGCTCAAGGAAAATTACATTTTGATTTGCCTTTTAATATTACATACTTCAGAGTGTACCTCTTTTGAAGGTTTATACACCGTTGATGGTAAAATTCTTGACACTATCGGTGAGCCATGCATCTATTGTGCAATGATACAGAATGGAAAAATTACCCTCTAAGAATCTGTTGTCACTCAGATGCCAAGAAAGTTAAGGAAGTTGAGTTTAAGCCAAAATTTATAAAAAATGAAAACTTGTATCACATTACAACAATTTAAACGACGTATTGCGATGTTTGAGTTCAAATCTCTACTTAGCAGGGTGCGTCCGACCACTTACCTGAGGCTGCTTAATTTTTTTGTGATTCAGTTTCATTACTTTATACATTAAGTGTTAAATATATATTTCAATATAACCGATATTTTCTTTTAAAGAAATAAGAGAAATCACATTCTCTCTCATAGTTTGTCAGTTTGTTTACGTTTTCCAAAGCATTTGTATTTTTTACTTGGGGCCAAAAAGTAGCTTTAAGCTAATTTTTATAAAAGGGACCACGGGTTTTTTTCTGGTGTACTTAGAGCTCCAATTATTACATAAATTTAATAAATTTATGTAGTATAATATAATATATATAATTTCATATATATTTAAATGTAGCTATCTCTATGACAATATTACTTTACGTTAGCATGCGAGAGGTACAGAGATCGATATTTTCAAATAGAAAATAGCAGTCTCGGCTCCAAAGAGATTAACGATGCATTTTCTACTAAACTTAACAAATCTAGAAGTTTTGATGAAATTAATAGAAATTCTAAGTAGATTATGATGGTAAAATTCCACAAAATCGATTTTAGGCCATTTGGAAATTTTTATGAGTATTTCATCATGCACTAACAATATAGCATCAGCGTAAATTAATAATTTTTGTAGGAATGTTATTGTGATCTTTTATACAAATACAAATGTTCTAACACAAGTAATATTACTTAACAATAAGATTTTCAAAATTTTTGCTGGTGTCAGCAATAAACGTGACAATAGTTAAATAACGAAGTTGACTTGATGAAAAAGTATAAGATTTTTTCAATTAGCTTTTTAGATAAGAGTGATTAAAATAAGAAAAAGAAGTCTGTTTCAAGACAATTTGGCGAATAAATTTTTTTTTGGTTCACTGTACACATGTTCACATTGAGAACTTAAGAAGTAATATTTAATAATCATGGAAATTATAGTTTGTACCCAAAGAGCGAAATTCCACCATTATAACTTTCAACTAAGATACTTTTTGTTTCTAGGGCAAGAAAAACTTACCTGTAAAGTAATTACAGATTCCACAACTTCATTTTCATCTGCCATCCCCATTCTAACGGGTTGATCATTTTTGCGAGTAATGTTTCCCAATACTCTTTTTTTAAATACATGTGTAGACTATGCTGCCAAGCTGCCTCATTCTTTTGAGGTAGGTGTTCTGGTTTACCAAGCTTTCTTGATTTTATAGACCTTTCTAAAATGTTCATTTGACAGAAGCTGGCCAGACTGTTTTTTGCTTTACCTTCTAGAAAATTTGCAAACAATTTTTTTTAACATACCCATCAAATACTATTGCAAAATTTCCGTATCTTATTTTTATATAACTTTGATATTGATCAAAAACATTTTTAAATGGTGAACCAAACCAAATAAATTATTGGGGTAATGCAACGCCATCAATGACCAATGGCAGTTTTTAGAGGCATCAAATATCTTTATCAGAAATTTCATTTTCATAAGAAAGTAGTTCTTTTTCATCTTTTAGATCTAATTTAGGCTTTTTACCACTTGCTTTTCGTTTTTTTAACTGTTTGTTTATAGTTGAAACTAGTAATACACTGTTAGGATATCTTATGAATTGATCTTTAAATAGAGATTTAGGGTAAGATGTTGATTCTTAACTAAAGCATGTTTCTGAATATTCTTCTGATTCAGCTAAAACTGCAATATGCATAAACAGAATTATAGGCTCGATGTAGACATATCATTAGTTTGTTTTATTTTTTTTTTACATTAACAATTTTATTTTCTGATTCATGGATAGTGTACTCTGTATTTGAAAAATTACCTAAATCTCCCACCTATATCCCTGTAGACAAAGAACTTAATTGACTATCATTTGTCTCAAAAGGATCAAACAGTTCTAACAAACGATAGTGCAAATTATAAAAAACATCTAGACAGTCACTGTTGCACCTAGACACTCTTGTATCAGCTTTTTTTTCGTTACTTTGACGTTCGGTACCGGTTTTTTTACTTATAGCTTGTTCAAATCCTCCAAAGATGTGTAATATAGACACCCAAAAATTTCGAACTGGCTCACTCATTCCTCTACCTCATGTTTATTCACTTTTCATGAAACGCGTCATTGCTTGTTCTATGGTAAGATCAGTCCATAAAACTGCAGTGTGGGGCAAGTATAACTCCCTTCGGATATGGATATTAAAGTTTTTTTGGTATGTTTAGATAACTAAGGGTAATAATTTTCAAAATAAATTTATACTTGTTTTTTCTTTCATTTCTGAGCACTTTTCTGACCAAAATCATAAAATGAAAAATTTTTGTACCCCAAAACGTGTAACATTATGTACAGTTGACAGGTTGAAATAAAACTTGAACCCACAAGTAGAAAAAGAATAAAATGACACATAACTCAGTATATATCTCATGTTTCAAGGAAATTTTGTATGTAGTTTTGAGGAAATCAAGGCAAAATCCTAAAAAAAGCGATTTTTTTAAAAGGTTCTGTTTTTTCAAAATTACTCAACGAGATGTACCTTTTCTCTACCGCAGCTTACAAGTATTTTTAAGATTTAAAAAAGTGATAGAAATTTAGTAACCCAAATCAAGAACAACCTGTGACATGGTTGGGGCTGTGGTATACATACTTGATCGAATATTTTATAGAAATACGTGCGCACCTACGTACATACGTAAGTACAGACGTGCTTACAGACGTGCATACAGACGTGCTTACAGACGTGCATACAGACGTGCTTACAGACGTGCACACAGACGTGCACACACACGTGCACACATACGTGCACGCACACGTGCACACACACGTGCACACACACTTGCGCACACACACGTGCATACACACGTGCACACACACGAGCAAACACACGTGCACACACACGTGCACACGCACACACATACATACAATTAGTTTATATTTATAGAGAGATTACCAAAAAACACCAAATATATATCATACTATTATAACTAGTATTCAACTGAAAATATTTCCTGCGCTAATTATTTTTATGCAAAAAAAGTTCTATAGATATATCAGTTTGAATTATGTAGAGTTTCTTCATAAAATATATGCATGCTTAAATAAAGTCTTTAATACGAAAAACCATAGTTATTGTAAAGAGTACGTTATAATAATTCAAAAATCATACCCATTGCCTACTTTTTACATTTATTTTAAGTAGGTCATGTTATACCATATCTATATTTCAGTTATTTTTGACATTAATAGACGTTTTATTTTCTAGTTCTGGCTAGATAGAATCTATTTTGAACTATGGGTCGATATCAGGTCCAATAATCATGATTATTAAACTCTGGGTTATTCTTAGAGAAATTTGAAAATATCAAAGAAACAAAAGTTAATTTTATTTTTTTATTTATCAACATTAAATTTACAATAAAAATTGCGTCATAACTTTTTTAGCTCCAATATTTAAGCCTTACACACTTTTTGTCGTAAACTGAAGCAGTTTAAGTTTTTAAGCAGGTGTCTAATTGATTATAAAACTTGATTTCATTCTTCTGTCGTGGTTTCTTCTGGAGTTTCTACGAGGTGCAAATTTCATTTTATTTTGAACATGTATTAATGACTTTAGTTAATGAACCTGACTGGATAAATGCGTCAAATTATTTAATTTTGTGCGCGGCTAAGTGAAGAGAGTTTTATATCAACAAACTTTAAATAAATCATATTTAGTTTGCCATCACAGAATAAAATAGTTTTAAATCTAGATCCAGTTCAAATGATCTAATATGGTTGTTTTTGTAATATGGCTTATTTTTATTTAAAAAAAAAAAAAAAAAAAAAAAAAAGCCAGCTATTCATAGCTCATGTAGCTTTTAGATTTATGTTTGCCAGTAAAAGCACCCAGTGAAAAAAAGCAAATTTTTGGAATTATATTTTCCAATAAACTCAAACAGACGCCATATTTTCTTTAAAGCTATATATGCCAGAAAACCCAGACACAGAAACCACATGTTCTAAATCTAAATTTAATTTGAAATAATCTTGTGCTAAAAAAACAACCATGATATTTTCTCCTATTTTCTAACCTCAGGTAAACTACATACCGATTTCTAAAGATTACGCTATTTAGTATAAATATTTCAAACGTGCTTTTATATCAGGTTCTCCATAAAAAAGGCAAATAGTTAGATCTTGATTCTAATATTTAAGATTTGTTTATGATTAAATGAAATTTTTATTTTTTTTATTTCACCAGTCTAGAATTTCACGTCTTGAGTAAATCAAAGTCAACTGATAGGTAGCAAATAAACGTTCTTCTATTCCATCCTTAAATTAAAATTTACCAAAAGTTATTCTTATGGATTATTTATTATGTAAAAACTTCTGATAAACCCAGGTTGACTGTTGGCCCAGGGATTACTTGCATAAATTAAAACATTTTTGAAGCATAATGGGTTCATGTTTACAACTTCATACGAAAGCTGCCCATTTATTTTGATTGTATAAACATGATATTTCTTTTGATCTTTTTTTTGCTGAATTTCAACTCTTGACCATTGATTTAATTTTAAAGGTTTAGTAATATGTCGAGAGTAAGTGGCAACATCAACTGTTGAAAATATGGTAAGTGCGCCATTATTATCATAATTATGGCTTATGCCAGCTATTTTGTGCCCAAATGCACTGCTATTACCTCCAATTGTCACATAAATCACATTCGACCAACCAGGTAAAAATGACGTTGGTTTGATTTCAAATGCAATGCTATACTCTTTTTCGAGTATTGGAATTGACCCAATAACGTTTCCACCATGTATATTAAAGAAGGCAGAAAACGAGACACAATTTTGGTTCACCTATAACATAAAAATACATATTACAGGTTCTTTGAAATTTTAACTTTAAATGGAAAGTAGCTATATGCTATCAATGACCCCAGATACACCAGCGTTATACGAAAAATATCTTATGTAGGTCAAAAATTGGAAAGCACATAATAAAAAGAAAATATTACTATTTGCTAAAATCTTAATACTTGTGAGGTAAGTCACTCTCAAAGAAAAGTTAACAGTTCCGAAAAAATTTTGGTGAAATACCTTAATATTTCTCAGTATCATACCCAAATTAAAACTTACTTCATTTAAATCTCAATAACAAATTTGGAATTGAATCATACGATTTTTTCCTTGGGAAAAGAAAATAAAAAAAAATTCAAAAGAAAAATTCAAAAAAAAAAAAATAATTCAAAAGAAAAATCTAATGTCTTTGATTGTTGCTGGAATAACAACTGCTTACATAGTAATATTTTATTATGAAGTTTCTATTTTTTTGGTTAATAGGTATCGAGTTTGCTCTCATAGAAAATGAATACCTTGTTATACTGTGAAACCTTTAAACTTTCTTCTGTATTTGTATTTTTTTTCGTTATATATATATAATTTCTTGGTTTTCTTTTAAAACGACGCACATATTTCTGACATCAAACATACACGTTAGACTTTTTTTTTTACAATACAAAGCACAAGTTAGCGTGCTTTTAAGGCGGTCTATTGAATAGAAACTTTTGCTTTTCACGCTAACTTCTTTCGAACGGTAAAACTCTGCATAAACGCTCGGTAAGGAAAACAATGCGTAAATAAAGAAAACCCTAAAGCATTGAAGTTTTCTTAAATACAGAGCCATGCTACAGCTTTATTTACAACTCTTGTTAATAAGTGGTAATATTGACAATGTGCAATAGTTTAAAGTTAAACTTGTAAATAATTTAATGAGTATTTTATCAATATATAAAGAACAAATAGTACCTGAACGCTACTTTCATCTTGTTTGTGGTACAGAGATTATAAATTAGTGATATTTTATTTATATGCCAATTCAAATAAATAGTTCTGAATTCTTGTTATCTGTGGGTATCATTTCAATGTGATATAATTTGAAATATTTTTTGTGATTGTATATGAGACAAAGCTAAGATAACAATTTAGAAATTCTTGAGATTTTAAACCCATATGAGTTCTCAGCCATATTTATCAGTAAGTTTTGAATTAGTCCAGGGAACTAGATAAAAAGGCTGCAAAAGGTGTTTTAACTGCTTTTGATTAATTTCTAAGTATATTTCACTCATTAAGAATCCGATATAAAAAGATCAAATCAAACTTCTAAAATTTTTAACCATGAGTCATTTAGTTACTTGTTGGAGAAAATTTAACACTAATCAATTGTTATTTATAAAGACTGACGTATAAGTAAACAGGTACAAAGATAATGTACTCATGTACATTCGTATTTCGAAAAAATTTCATGTTTGAGTATTACGGCTTAATGTTGCACATATATATATCACTTGCGATTTTTAGGTATGATTTTTTTTTTGTCACTGTCTTTCACATTTTATATGGCTACAACTGTAATTTGTGTACCAACTGAAATAAACTCTTTGGCATTTGGCTGGTTTTACCACCTAAAACATGATACGTACCTATCATGAATCACCTTTTTGGGGCTGTGATGAATAACTTTCTGTTGAAAACAAAATTAATGATGTTCTCGGCTTGTCAAAAATTTGCGATCTCAACGGGTAAGTGAAAATTTTTTCAATTTATCAATATCTGATATTTTCGGCATGTTCTTTATTTGTTTATTTTTGTTTTTAACACATTTTTATTAATATCATCACAGGTAAAACCCCAGTTGAAAAAAAACGCCAAGTTTTTACTCGAAGCACTGCGAGTTCTAATTGCAAACGAACTGACAAATATCTTTAATGCCACTGCATACTTACCTGCGGTGGATCAAATGAAAATAAAATTAGAAATCAAAGAAGGGAAATCAATTATACACCTAATCCAATAGCTAGTGGAGCAATACCGCAACTTCCTGTCGAATTTCAACAAACTCAAATTATAGAAAGATTTCTTTTGTTTTATAGCGGCATTGGAGATTATGATAGAATGTTAATATTCGCTTCTGACCAGGCCTTCTTTGACTTCTAGCTGAATCAGAGGATTAGTACAAATTTACGTATTTTTCCAAGTTTACATGACACACACACTCACACAACAGTAAATGGAAGAGCAATTCCCTGCGTTTACGCACTGCTCCCAAACAAAACGTGTGCAATATGTGAAAGCTATTTCACCTAATTGTGAAATCGACTGCCAGTTCCTGGGAATCATCCACGTTCAATATTATTTGATTTTCTGATTGCTGCAATAAATTCAGCTCGTCGTTTGTTTCCAAATGCTGATACAAGTGGGTGCTTATTTCATCTAACTAAAAATGGTTTGAAAAAATACAAGCCGTTGGTCTACAAGGGCGATACATGGAACACCAGCAGTTTGCCCTCCACTTAAAAATAATACCCAACTTTTTCTTTCATACCCCCACAAGACGTTGACGAGGTTTTCGAGAGACTGGCAGACCATATTCAACAAACCTACGATGAAGATGCTGACACAGTTATCGACTATTTCGGGTAAATATATTGGCAGGTTTCGTCTAAAATTGAAATTGAAACACACACCTGATAGAATCATTTTTTCTTTATAAGGGCATCTAGCTTTATGATAGTTAAACTGATTGCATTTAACCAATCATTTCGCTCATGCTCCGTGCAGAGTTATAGAAGAAACTCAGTTCCATGGATCTCAAATCGTAATGCTCCACCCTCCTATTTTTGGCCTTGTGTACCGACATATCCGGTTGACCATAGTATTCTTAGCCATGAGCTGAGAATAAAAGATATTCGAAAAGTAAACCTCACTACAACTATAACTATAACGTTTGTTATAATAACAAAAAATTGGTTTTGAATTTTATTGGACATTTTAGTGAGTTAACACTCGCTAAACTGAAAATACCAAACATATATGTTCTAACCCGAGTAAACAATTGGCCCAAGCTAACAAAATGAAAACAAGTCAAGTATTACCTTTAAGCTATATAAGTCTTTAAATCATCTTATTTATCATATTATATTCACAGAGAAAGATACTTGAAGAAAGTATACGTAAACAGAGGCGAATTAAAAGCAGTCATGGGAGTTACACAAAGATATTTGCATTTTTTCATAACATTTCATTGACAGAGAACCTACTACAAACTATCTCTATTTTATGTTAAAGTTTCCTACTATTTGCCACACTTTTTTATTATCTTTGCATTTTTTTAAGCTTGTGAGGTTATGATTTGCGTTTCTAGTTGCTATGGTTGCAGTTCCCTTGCAAGGGACCAAAACATTAGCTCCATATGTAGCGAGTATTTTTAATAACCGTGTTTCTTCCTTTGACATGGGTCAACATATCAGGTACCGCAACATTTCTACTAAGTGTCACATTTGGAACCAAATAATTACCACCCTCAAAAACATTGGTGCGCTGTTTTATGTTAGAAAAAAGCAGTACAAAATACTTATATATTGAAACAGTGAGTTCAAATTTACGCCGGATGCATTAGGTTAGTCTTTCGTTACCCACCCCACTTAGGATATCTGGGGTTATTGCAAAAGTTATAGCTTGATTTTATTTTGAAACAGAAAATCTAAGTATACAATGTTGCTGTTGATAGCTTGTACATAAACTTTGTGTGAATTTAAAAGTGATTTTTTATATGAGTGATGCAGGAAAGGAAAACTTTTAGCTTTCTTGAAACTCTTGAAATTTTTATTGATGTGTAATACTCTTGAGAGAAGCAAATTGTTAAAAAATTTCAGATCAAAAAAATAAGTAGGGTTTTAGATAGCCATGACTAGTCACAGAAAAGGTAAAAACATATATATTTTTTATCGAAACGTCAAAGCATACCATCATTAAAATATTCTTTATTCCGTAACAAAAATGCTACGCATAAAATTGTTTTTTACACTAAAGAAAAATGTTTTACTAATACAAAAAACAATCAAAAAATACATAAATCTCATTTCCATATAATTAAACTAGGCTCATTACTTTTAACATGTTCTCAAATATGACTAGATTCCAGCCTCAATTACCATCTGCACCCTTATTACATATGCTAAATTTTTTGAAAAACTTCATTTACTAACTCTATGTTTTCATACTACATAGTATCGGTGGGTGTTTATGCTTATCATTGAATTAATTGCTGTCAAAGTTTTCCATTTTGCGTAGTTCAAGTAACATAATTTCTTCTTAGCAATGCAGGAATTTACTTAGCAACCTGCATTTTAAGTTTATGGAGATTTATAAGTTGGATAACTATTAACAACAATGTTTTATATGAAAATCGTCATGTTCTGAGGAAATCACTTATTCTCGTCTACCTACTTCCGGAATGCTTAGAGTAAGACGTAAAGGGAACAAGGGGTTTTATACTCGAAGTTGGAAGGGCCTGTGACCCAAGTCATGCTTCCTAGGTAATATTGAGGCTTTAAAATCCGGAGTGGGGAGGATCATAAGACCTCTAGTCGCCTTCTTGGTGTATAAGTAATTATACATATACACATACACAATTCGATATATACAAATATCGGCGAGGACAGTTTCTTGTGCATAAGCAATCTGACAAAAGTAAATCTACTTGAGGGATAGATATAAACCTGGTAATTGTAAATTTGTACTCTCCCCAACCGCCCACTGCTCCAAGACTTTGAAACTCACCGCATCTTGAATAGAAATACAAATATGATTACAATAATTTATTGGTGCGTACGGGTTGTACGATCTTCATAATCTCACTACTATCAAACTTTATTTATTCATTTCAAACTACAATGAGACATTTTAAAAAAACTTGATGATACACCACATGTGTTGAAAAAATATACATAATAACAATCTGAAATCCCAAGAGATTTCTTTACCGAGTGGCCATAGGAATAGTTTATCATTTTACAGTGATATTTTTTTGCTATATAATAATAAGATAGTAAAATACATATTAAGAAATAATTTTTTGTTTTGTTTCATTATCTTATAATTTTATCATTTATTTAAAACGTAAACTTGAATGTTTTTAGTTAAGCAAGTTTTTATAAAGAATTCAGTGATGTTTTGTCTGATTAGCATGTAAATAAAGACGATAATTTCGACTGACGTCTTTAAGTCTAAAATATGAAAAAGGTAACGATAAATTTGACCGATATCCTTAAACTTAAATTTAAATTTTGGTAAATTTTTGAAATTATTTTTTTAATTTTATATTTTTTTATTTGAAAGTAAAAAACTTCTCCTCTCTTGAGTCAAAGGGCAGCTGTAGCCGTGTCAGTCCGTAGTGTGCAAAAATGTAGGGGTTCTGTGTTATGTCCACTTAGAACGTCGATGGACTAATAACAGCTACAATTACGTAACGATGCATAGGACTGCTCCATATAACCTTCAGTTTAAACTGAGTCTTGCTCATTTCTTGATAATGATAGAAGCGAATTCTGTCCATAGGTTGTAAAGCTTTCTCTTTCACCATACGCTCTATCGTGAAAATTATAGCAGCTTGTGTCATTTCTACTCGTGTGACAAACTAACAGGCAGGTGTGATTTTAATAGCAGCTCCAGCAACGCTTCAGTGGCAATCAATGTAACCTCTGGCTTCGCACTAGTTAAGGACAACCGCAGGGCCATGCCGTTTAGTAGCAACCGTTTTTGTCGTATCATGCCCAGGAACAGGTGGAATGTGACAGTTACTGTCGGAGCAGAATTAAAAGCTGTCTCTGCTACCGCGAGAGTCTGTCGTGCAATAAATCCCGTATTGGTTTCATCTTTAGTCTTGGGATGTGCCTGGGTGTCTGAATAATAGTCTTTTAACTGACCAGCACCATTCTCACCCAAGTTCTTGTTTTTCGACAACATCGTGAGTAGCATCACTTGGTAAGGATATCGCTGCTTTTCAAGATTGGACATAGCTCGACCACATCTATTGGTTAAAGTATCTTGCTTAAACAGACCGTGCGCAAATAGATTGGTAAGCACTAATATATCACCAGCTAAGCTACAATACTCCCTGCAGTGCAAACCACCTGAAAATATACCTTGACATAGCTATGGGAGAGATCAATAAAGACACACTCGGCTCCCGTTTTAAAAAGAAGCTTGTTTGTGTGATCTAGTTCACCTTTGGCTTCTGCAAGCTCTTATTAAGTTCTGATTATATAAGTCTATGTTGGAGGCACCACCCACATACATGTGAGCTCAAGCAGATGCGTGTTAAGACGGCTTTTTGATGAACAGCTTCCGTTTCATTGTTATATAATGTAAAATATGGTAGTAATTCTCATAAATATGTTTCGAAAGAAATTGATAATTCTGTATATAATAATATGTTTCATCTAGATGACACAATTAAAAAAACCAAAAAGTCTAACAGAATTTTCAGAAATGATAAAATATCAACTTTACTGATGATACTAACCTCTTCTTAGTTAGTAATTCGATAAAAAAATTCAAAAAACATATTAATCATGATTCGTTTAATTTTGTTCAATAGCTCCGAGCAAACAAAATTACCCTGAATGCTAAAAAGACTGAACTCATTTTTTTAATTTCAGAATAAGTGGAAAAAAATATTACCTGTTAAATCAATACTATATCTTTATGTTTCATTCCACAAATGGAAGATCTTGCCTTAAAGTTAAGCAGGCCCAATGGTATGCTAGCCAAAGTTAGACTCTATGTCAGTTTTGAAACAGCTTTAAGCATCTATCATGCTATTTTTGGCTCTCGCTTAAGATATTGTTGACAGATTTGGGAACACTCTAGGAATTGTTTTCGTATATGTATTTCATTTATTTTTCTTTTTTAGTTATTTTATTGTTTTAATACTTTGGTTATTTTTTTGCTTTTGTTATTTTTGATACTTTCACGTAGGTTTCACATCAATACCATCTCTACATTTCACATTTTTCTTAAGGTTGTTATATATTTCATAGTCTTGCACAATTGGTAGTAATATTCCTACTCTTACAAT